>CAUYRH010158250.1:0-12568 GCA_963574655.1 Perodicticus potto | reverse complement strand
CTATTCGGTCATGGTGTATAATTTGTTTGATGTGTTACTGGATTCTGTTTGCTAGGATCTTATTGAATATTTTTGCATCAATATTCATTAGTGATATTGGTCTATAATTTGCTTTTTTTTGTTGGGTATTTCCCTGGTTTAGGGATCAAGGTGATGTTTGCTTCATAGAATGTGTTGGATAATATTCCTTCTTTTTCTATATTTTGGAAAATGTTTAGTAATATAGGGACTAGTTCTTCTTTAATGGTTTGGTAGAATACTGACATGAAGCCATCTAGTCCCGGGCTTTTCTTTATAGGGAGATTTTGTACCGTTGGTGCTATTCCAGAACTTGAAATAGGCCTGTTCAAAATCAGCACTTCCTTCTGGCTGAGTCTTAGTAGGTTGCGTGCTTCCATGTATTGGTCAATTTCCTTCAGATTTTCATATTTCTGAGAATAAAGTTTCTTGTAATATTTGTTAAGGATTTTTTGAATTTCTGAGGAGTCTGTTGTTATTTTGTTTTTATCGTTTCTGATTGATGAGATTAGTGATTTCACTCTTTTTTTCCTGGTTAGGTAAAACAAAGTTATCTATTTTATTGACATTTTCAAAAAACTGACTTTTTGATTTATTGATCTGTTATATAATTCTCTTATTTTCAAATTCATTTAATTCTGCTCTAATTTTGGTTATTTCTTTTCTACTGCTGGGTTTGGGGTTGGAATGTTCTTCCTTTTCTAGTTGCTTGAGATGTCCCATTAAGTTGTTAACTTTCTCTCTTTCTGTTCTCTTGAGGAAGCCTTTCAGTGCTATAAATGTCCCTCTTAAGACTGCATTTGCAGTATTCCAGAGGTTGTGATAATTCGTGTCTTTGTTGTCAAAACTTGGTAATTTTCTTTTTTATCTCATCTATCACCCATCTATCATTCAGCATGGGGTTATTTAGCTTCCATGTTTTTGTACAAGTATGCAGATTCCTGTTGTTATGGAGTTCAACTTTTATTCCATGATGGTCCAAGAAGTTGCAAAGAATAATTTCTATTCTTGTAAATTTGCTGAGGTTAGACTTGTAACCTAAGATGTGATCAATTTTGGAGTATGTTCCATGGGCTGATGAGAAGAATGTGTATTTAGTTTTATTAGGATGAAATGTTCTGTAGATGTCTGTTAAATCCAGATATTAAATAGTTAAGTTTAAATCTAAAATTTATTTGCTTAGCTTCTTATTGGAGGATCTATCCAACAGTCCTAAAGGAGTATTGAAATTGCCATCTCCTATGAAGCTGGAGGAAATCAAGTTGGTCATGATTATTAGAGTTTCTCTTATAAGTTGAGGTGCATTCTGCTTGGTGCATAAATATTAATAATTGAAATCTCATCATGTTGAGTATTACCTTTAACAAGTAAAAAGTGTGCATACTTATCTTTCCTTATTTTGGTTGGTTTAAATCCTATTGAATCTGTAAATAAGACTGCAACACCTGCTTTTCTTCTGCTTTCCATTTGCCTGGAATATAGATGATCATCCCTTTACCTTGAGTCTTTATTTGTCTTTTACAGTAAGATGAGATTCTTGTATGCAGAATATATCTGGCCTAAGTTTTTGTATCCAATCAGCCAACCTGTGCCTCTTTAGAGGACAATTTAAACAATTCACATTAATTGATAGTATTGCTAAGCCTTTTGAATGTCCAGTGGACGTTTTTAATCGTTATGCCACTGTGCAAGTTGGAAATTGATCAAATGTTTCTGAGTGAGTTTACTTTTGTGGTGGAGGATTACACTGGTCATTATGGAGGATAGGTCTGAGAATAATCTGGAGAGCTGGTTTAGTTCTAGCAAATTTCTTCAACATGTGGATCTCATTAAAGTATTCAATTTCTCCATCATAAATGAAACTCAGTTTCTGGATACAGGATCCTGGGTTGAAAATTATTTTGTCTTAGGAGATTAAAAGTCAATGACAATCCTCTTCTAGCTTGAAAGGTTTGAGCTTAGAGATGTTCAGTTATTCTAATATTCTTCCCCTTTTAGGTTATGGTTTTCTTTCAGATTTTTTGAAAGGTTTGAGCTTAGAGATGTTCAGTTATTCAAATTTTCTTCCCCTTGTAGGTTATGGCTGCTTTCAGATTTTTCTCCTTCATATTAACATTAGTGAAGTTGATTATGATGTGACTGGGGGATGTCTTATTCAGGTTGAGTCGTACTGGGGTTCTGAAACTCTCAGCTGTCTTAATTTTAGTGTCGTGGCATGTCTGGAAAGTTTTCGTTCTTAATCTCAAAAGAAGAGACTCTGTGACTTGTGAAGCCATTTTGTCGCTTTCAGGGATCCCTATAAGGCAAATATTGGTTTTCTTCAAGTTATCCCAGAGCTCTCTGAGAGAATGATCCTTTTTGCCCTCCATTTCTCTTCCTCTTTGGAAGTTTGGGAGCATTCTAAAACTCTGTCTTCAATGTCATAAATCCTTTCTTCTGCTTGCTCCATTCTGTTACTGAGGGATTCTACTGTATTTCTCAGATCTTTGAGGGCTGCAACTTCCTGTCTCAGTGTGTCAAAATCTTTGGTCATTTTGTCTTTGAATTGGTTTAATTCTTGAGACATCTTTTAAATTACTGCTTGAAATTCTAATTCCATCCTTTCCTCCATTCCTTTGATCTTATTTGCTATCCAGATTCTAAATTCAATTTCTGACATCTCCGCCATTTGTTTATGCATGGGATCTTGTGTTGTGTCTGCCTTATCATTCCTTGGGGGAGTTGATCTGCTCTATTCATATTGCCAGATTTTTTCTGTTGATTCCACCTCATGATTGTTTTTCACCCTAGCCATCCTCAGAGTTGGGGAGGCATCGCTCCAAGATTGGACCCCGGGGGGATCACTCTATTGTTGCTGGATATTTGTAGGAAGTGTCCCTGTGAAGCTCCTCTGTGGCTGCCCCAGTCAGGGAGTTCTGATTGTGGGAGCAGCTCCAGAGTGGAGCATGTCACACACAGATCTAGCAGCAGGACTGTGGATGGTGCACACAGTTCTAGGTGTGTCTGGTGCCCAGTGACTTTGGCAAAGAGAACCCATGGCTCCAGCAGTCTCTGGTCATGCAGAGGGCTCCATGCAGTGGTAGAGAGGGTGCCAGAGGGAGGGAACCAGATCACATGTTTTCCCGAGTCCCTGGCCAGATGGTCAGGGCTGGTGTGGAGACAGGGAGGGCACCAGAAGGAGGATGTGGGTTGCGTAGCTACTGGAGTCCCTGGCAGGAGCAGCCGTGGTGAGGGCATGGCCGGGTGCCCAGGTGGAGTGGCCTGTGGAGGAGTTGCACACATTTGCCAGTGTCCCTGGCTGCGGCTGGTGGCTGGAGGTGGGGAGGCTTGGTGCAGCCCCGGAGTCCTTCGTCAGGCGAGTCACCTGTTTGGGCAGACGGGGGGTGGGGCACTGCTTAAGAAACTCCTCGCACAGTCTCAGCAGGGGTTAGCCATCTGGTTCATCAGGAAAGGGGGGGAGGGAACACTGGAAGTTAAGAATGGCAGGGAAAACTTTAGTTCAATTTTTCTGCCTAGAAAGAGAGTGTTCAGAGTCACAGCAGGGGAAGTCACAGTCTCTCTGGGGAAGTAGTCCCCACTTCCCACAGCACTCTCCTGTGGGGTGAGACAAGCGGACAAGCGATCTACAGTTCACCATTCATCTGAAGAAAACCCACAGGAGCAAATAAAGAGAAAGAAAAAGAAAGGAAACAAAAAGCAAAAAAGACCACAGTTTTCTTGGGGGAGGGGATGGATACTTTTCCTTTCAGGTGAATTTTGTACCTGAAGCTTGATTTCTTGGAGTCACAGCTTGCCTCAGTAGAGGTGACCTGCAGTTGTCAATTCTCTCTTGGCTGGGCTCCCAGTCTTCAGCTTAATTGGGCATTTTCAGGACGTTATCTTTCCCTTTGGACAAGAGCCTCTTTGGGAAGCTTCTTCCAGTCAGCCATCTTCCCCGTCCCCCCCGGCTTGTGTTTTCCAATGCAGTCATCCAAATTATGCCTCTTCAGTGGGGAATCCAAGCTATTAACATTTATTGAGATATTTGATAAGTGTGGTAGTGTTCTATTCATCTCATTTTGTGAGAGTCAATTGCTTAGTTTTATCTTTTGCATCATTGTGGAACTTAGGTTCTGTCATTTAATTTCTAAATTCTTACTTTGCTGTTGATCTATTGTGATGGTCAGTGAATAAAACAGGTTGAAGTATCTCCTGTAGAGCTGGTCTTGTTGTGGCAAATTTCCTCAATGTTTATAAATCAGAAAACGATTTGATTTCTCTGTCAATTTTAAAGCTTAGCTTAGCAGGATATAGAATTCTGGGCTGCAATTGTTCTGTTTAAAAGTAGATGACCAGCATCCTCTTGCTTGAAACATTTCATTAAAGAAGTCTGCAGTCATCCTGATGTATTTACCCCTGTAAGTCCACTGGTGCTTACTCCTGGCAGCTTGAAGAATCTTTTCTTTTGTCTTGACTTTGGACAGGTTCATCACAATGTGTCTTGGAGAAGCTCAGTTAGATTTGAGGCAACCTGGGGTCTGATATTCCTCTGAAAGGAGAGTGCCAGAATCTATGGTGATATTTGGAAAATTTTCATTTATAATTCTCTAATATGTCATCAATTCCTCTGGGTCATTCTTCTTCCCCTTCTAGGATAACTATAACTCACATGTTTGAATGCTTCATAAAGTCCCATAATTCTGTCAGCGAACTTTCTGCTTTCTCTTTCTTCTTTTCTGCCTCTTTAATTATCTGAGTTTTCTCAAGAGCTTTGCCCTCTACCTCTAAGATTCTTTCTTTTACATGATCTAATCTGTTGTTGATACTTTGTATTGCATCCTTAAGTTCTCTAATTGACTGCTTCATTTCCTTTAGCTCTGCTATATCATTCCTATATTCTTCATATTGTTCCTCTCTCATTTGTTCATCTCTTATTTTGGACTTCCTTTTGGTTATTTTCCACTTTATCAACAGTTTCCTTCACTGTTTCCATCATTTCCTTCATTGTTTTCATCATCTGTATTCTAAATTCCCCTTCTGTCATTTCTAACATTTCTTTATAGGTGGAATCCTCTAAAGTAGCTATTTCATGGTCCCTTGGGTTGGTTGCTGTGGACTGGTTTGTGATGTGCCAGGATTTTTCTGCTGATTCTTCCTCATGAGTGTTTTATCTTTTTCCTTTCTCTAAGTTTCCTTTCACTTCCTCTTGGTCTTTAAGTTACCATGCCTCTGGACTAAGTTTTCAATGAGTCCTTTTGGTACAGGACCAGAAAGATGATCAGACTGAAGAGCAAGAAGTGAGAAAAGAAAAAAGAGAGAGAAAAGAAAAAAGAAAGGAGAGGGGGTGTGTAAAAGGGAATATTGACACAAAGAAGAGAGGCACAGAAAGAGGACAACAGGAGCAATATATGTGTACAGTAGGGTACTTTGATCCATTCTTAATACTCCCCAACCTCTGGGAGTGCTGTTTTGGGTGGTTCCCTTGAGGTCATCAACTCTATGTTAGCCTGTTCAGACACTACTCTACCTCCACCAGGTAGAGAGGAAGACAAAAATGCTATAAATCAAACCAAAATAAGCAAACAGAAAATTTTATGAGATAAAATAGGGGAAAAAACAAATAACAGGGGTAATAATACTAGCAACAATGAAGTTATAATTGTTAAAGAAGGCACCAATGTAAAATTATATTTTAACTAGAAAAATGAAGAAGGAAAAAACATTAAAAAAAAAGAAAACTCTAGAGGGAAAATTTTGAAATTAAAAAAAATAAAGTGCATATATATATATATATATATATATATATATATATATATATATATAAAATCTTGCTGAATATTGTCTGGGCAACAGGTGATCTTGTGAGGTATGAGATGTTAATCGCAATGCTGATATGGCTATACAAGATGGAGACTGGAGGTCTCTGCTGATTTCTTAAACTCCACAGGATAGACAGCCTAAATCTCTCCTCGGCCCACTTAAAGGACACTTTAAAGTGCTAACCTTGGGTAAGTAGAAGCTTTCCCAGGAAAGCACTTATCACTGGGCTCACTCCTGGAGTGGCTGTGTGCCAAAATTGGTTTCACCCTATGTTTTCCCAGTGTGCCAAAATCAGTTTCACTCTATGCCCCTGAGGGCCAAGGCTGTAAGGCACCTCAGTCCTTGCTTTTAGGCTGCTCAGTCAATAGATTACTCACCCAAAATCTACCCCCCATCCTTGCCCTGCGACCCTGAGGGCAGAGCTTCCTGGGGCAGTTCTCCCACAATGGCTCTGCACAGACCACAGCTAAACACCATGAACTCCGTATGGCTCAGCAACTCAGTCTTCAGCCCAAGACAATGCTTAAAGTCCTCTGCACTCTTTCCCAAGTTCTCCTAAAGTAGTTCAACTGAGTGCCAAGTCCAAAAAGAACAAAGCAACTCACAGGTAAGGCCTTTCAAGTTTGCAATCTCACTGCTGCTGTACTTACAGTTGCTGTCAGGATTAGATGGAACAAACACATGCAACTACTTGCCAGTTCCCCACTGCTTTTGTCCCACTCATGGGGCCCAGAAGTCCCTTGCTGAATGCCTGTTTCCCCAAAAGAGATGTTTCTTGGCAGATACCACCATCCAGAGATGCCTAGAGTCTTCTCTCTCCAGTCTAATGGTGCCCAGTTGCAAGGAAGTTGTTACTCAGCCACCATCTTTCTCCTTCCCCCTCTTGTTTCAATTTTCTACATGTTGCTAACCTCTTCTCCCAGTATCATTTTTTTATTAAATCCTAACTGTGTACATTAATGCAATTATGAGGTATAATGTGCTGATTATATATACAATTAGAAATACTTTCATCAATCTGGTTAACATAGCCTTCAATTGTCAAGATGTGGAAATAACTCAAGTGCCCATCGACCCATGGATGAACAAATTGTGGTATATGTATACCATGGAGTGCTATTCAGCAATGAGTAGATGGAGACTTTACATCTTTTGTGTTTAGCTGAATGGAGTTGAAACACGTTCTTCTTAATAAAGTATCTTAAGAACGGAAAAAACACCCAATGTACTTAATGCCAATATGAAACATATGTACATGTATATATCTAATTAAAAAATTAAAAAACAACTATATTCACACAAGACATAAAAAAACCAAGTATAGTCCAACAAGGTGGAAGAAAGAGGAAGGATAGGAGAAGGGGAGAAATAAGGGCATGGAAGAAGAGAGGGCCATTGGCAGGATCTCACCTAGGGTGCACAATGTGATTGTGTTCAGCATGCTCCCTCAGCGAAGGGCTCAACTGCAACTTGAAGTTTACCTTAAAATTAAAAACAATGTAATCTAAACAGATCATGTGGCCTATATTAATTTGTAATAAGAAATAATATGAGGGCATCACATTACCAGACTTCAAGTTAAGCTACAAATCTACATAAATCCAAACAGCATGGAACTGACACAAAAATAAATACATAAGTCTATGGAATATAATGGAGAACCTATAGAAGAAATAAGCTGCATGTCATCATATGATCTTCAATAAATGAAACAAAAGCATACACTACGATAAGAATCCTGATTTCATAAATGCCACTGGGACAACTGGTTAGTCATATGTAGAAGAATGAAACTGGACCCCCACTTCCCACCACTTATAAAAATTGACTTTCACTGGAATAATTATTTAAATTTAACACACGAAGCAATAAAAATTCTAGAGGGCAGCAGGGGGAAAGTCTTGATGATTTTGGCCTTGGAAACAATTTTATGAAAAAGGTGCCATTGGCAATTGTAGCAAACCCAAAAATAAATAGAAGGAACACTATCAAGCTGAATAGGTTCTGCATATCAAAGGGCACAACAACTAAAGCAAACAGAAAATCTTCAAAATGAGAGATGACATTTGTATGCTACAAATGTGACTAAGGCCTAATAACCAGAATCTACAGAGAACTCAAACTAACCAATAAGAAAATTGCAAACAATCCCATGTATAAATGGTGCCAGAGACATGAATAGAATCTTGTCCAAAGGAGATAGGCAAATGGCCAATAAACACATGAAAAAATTATCTGTGTCCCTAATCATCTGATAAATGCAAATCAAAACCACCTTGAGATATCACTTAACTCCACTGAAAATAGCCTATGCCACAAAGTCATAGAGTTCATGTGCTGGAATGGATGTAGAGAGAAGGGAACACTTTTACACTGCTGGTGGGATTGCAAACTAATCCAGCCTTTGTTGAAAGAAGTATGAAGAATCCTTAAAGAGCTAAAAGTAGACCTCCCATTTGGTCCCACAAAAGAAGGTATCTACCCAGAAGAAAAAAAGCATTTACAACAAGGAAATTTTCAATAGAATGTTTATTGTAGCTCAAATCAGAATTTCCAAGATGTGGAATCAAGTCAAAATATATTTATTAACATATGAATAGATAAATAAACTGTGGTAGGTGTATGCCATTAAAAAGTTGGTGACTTTAAGTTATTTGAATTAACCTGGCTGGAGTTGAAATATAAAGTATCATGAGAATGGAAAACCAAGAATCCAATATACTCAATACTAAAATAAAACCAATAGCAAAACAACTATAAGCCTACACAAAAGAAAATCAAATTCAAGTGGGAGAGGAAGGAGCAGGCAGAGGTGAGAGGTGATATTTAAGCTCTCATGTAATGCACAAATATAAAAGTATATAGCATACCACCTGGGTGAAGGGCTCCACTACAACTTGCACTTAGCCTGTTGAACTCAAACAATGTAATCATTTGTACCCTCCTATTAATCTGAAATTTCAAAAAAAAAATAAGCAATGGACTTAACCAAATGAATCTATATTAAATAGACCTAACAGGTATTTACAGAATAATCTAGCCAAAAATTACATAATACACATTCTTCTCAGTACCACATGGGATATTCTTCAAGATTTATCATATCTTAGCCACAAAACACATACCTCTACATTCCAAAAAAACAGAAATCGTACCATGGACCTTCCCATACCACTGCAGAGATAAACTAGAAATTTATCACAGGAGAAGCACTAAAGCCTACACAAATTCATGGAAATTAAACAGTCTTCTACTGAATGAATATTAGGGCAATAACAATTTTTTTATTAAGTGATATACACATAGATCATGAATACATTTATACATATGTGGGGTACAATGTGTTGATTTTTCATACAATTTTGTGTGCTTACATCAAACTAATTAAAATAGCTTTCACTTCATTTACTTGATTATTGTGTTCAGACATTTATGTTCTATATTTGATAGATTTCACTTGTACACTTGCAATATGCTCCATAGGTGTGGTCCCACCATTTACCCTCCCCTCTCTTCCCACTCCATTTCTCTCCTCCATCCTAGGCTATTGTTGTGATCTATCTTTCATAAGAAAGTGTGAGTAAATGTAAAGTGATTTCATAGAAGTACTGAGTACATTGTATACTTTTTATTCCATTCTTGAGATACTTTATTTAGGAGACTATGTCCCAGGTCCATTCATGTAAACATAAAAGAAGTAAAGTCTCCATCTTTTTTTAAGGCTGAATAGTATTCCATGGTATACATATGACAAAATGTATTAATCCATTCATGGGTTGATGGGCACTTGGGCTTCTTTCATGACTTGGCTAATACAAACTGAGCTGCAATGAATAATCTGGTGCAAATGTCTTTTTTTGCAAAGTGATTTTTGGTCTTTTGGATATACTGCTAGGAGAAGAATTGCAGGATCCAACAGCAGGTCTATTTTTAGATCTCTGAGTGTTCTCCAAACTTCTTTCCAAAAGGAACATATTTGCTTGCTTTCCCACCAGCAGTGGAGAAGTGTTCCCTTTTCTCCACATCCACGCCAACATCTATAATTTTGGGATTTTTTTTATGTGGGCTACTCTTACTGGAGCTAGATGGTATCTCAAAGTGGTTTTGATTTGCATTTCTCTGATGGTTAAAATGACGAGTGTTTTTTCATATGCCTGTAGACCATACACCTGTCTTCTTCAGAGAAGCTTCTGTTCATGTCTCTTGCCCATAGTGAAATGGGATCACTTGTTCTTTTCTTATTAATAAGTTTGAGTTCTCTGTGGATTTTGGTTATCAGACATTTGTCAGAAACATAACCTGTAAATATCCTCTCCCATCCTGAGGACAATCTACATGCTTTACTTACTGTGTTCTTGGCAGTGAGGAGATTTTTAGTTTGATCAGATCACAGTAATGTAATGTTGCTTCAATTGCCCTGAGGTTCCTCCTCATAAAGTGTTATCCCAGGCCAATTTCTTCAATTGTTTACCCTGCACTCTCTCAAAGAATCTTTATTGTTTCATGTCTTAAGTTTAAATCTTTTATCCAGTGAGAGTCAATTTTTGTTAGAGATGAAAATTGTGCATCCAGTTTCAGTCTTCAAGTCGCCAGCCAATTCACCCAGCACCATTTGTTAAATAGGGACTCTTTCCCCCAATTTATATTTTTTATAGGCTTAACAAAGATCAAATGATGATGATAAGTATCTGGATTAATCTCTTCGTTCTCAATTCTGTTCCATACACCTACCTCTCTATTTTTGTGCCAGTGCCATGCTGTTTTGATCACTATAGATTTACAGGATAGACTGAAGTCTGGTAGCATGAATAGACCTGATTTTTTTTTTTATTTCTGAGTAATGTCTTAGCTATTTGAGGTTGTTTTCTGATTCCATATAAAATAAAGTACCAGCTTTTCCAGTTCTTTAAAGTATGATAGAGGTGCTTTAATAGGGATTGCTTTAAATCAGTAGATTGCTTTGGGTAGTATGGACATTTTAACAATGTTGATTCTTCCCAGCCATGAGCATGGTATGCTTTTCCATTTGATGACATCTTCAGTTATTTATTTTCTCAAAGTTTCATAGTTATCTTAATAGAGATCTTTCATGTCCTTTGCTAGGTACACTCCCAGATATTTCATTTTCTTTGGCACTAATGTAAAGGGAATAAAGTCCTTGACTGTAATTTCAGCTTGACTATTGTTGGTATATATGAATGCTACTAATTTGTGAGTATTGATTTTGTAGCCTTTAGGATGAGAATCAAGGTTCACTGAGCTGAACAACAAATGGAACCCAAGTCAGAAAAATATATGGAACAAAACAAAAGCTTTTCTCTGCATAAAATTCATAGCCTCAAATATGTACATAACAAAAATATCATAGAGGAGCCAAGATGGCGGTCTGTAGCCAGCTTTTTGCAGACACTCCCGTTCAGAAAGAGAGTTAAAGGACAGAATTTTAGCAGGAATGCTGACGGTTTGAAACTGAGCCAAAAGAGAAGGTGGAAGAATGCACATCATCCCTGCTGGAGCGACCTGCAACCCCAAGGATACAAATAAAAGGTACAGAGCACATCACCAAGTGGACAGGAGTCCCCTCCCCCATGAGAGCTGCTTGCAGTATACGTCATACCTCCATACAAACAAGGAGCAGAGTTCAGACATCCTCCCACTCTACCCCATGGGAGAGACCCTCTAAAAACTGGACCTCCTTCCCCCACTAGGGTGCCGGGGCACTCTCCTGCCAGGCATAAAACTGTATAAAAGCTGCATAAATTCTCTACCTGCAAGTTGGAACACCCAGCACTCCCCTCCACTCTCACCCTGAGATCTGGAAGTCTGTCCCCCACGGAGTCCAGATTCTTGGACACTTTCTCGAGGGGTGTGAACAGGATGCGGGCTGTACTGGTCTGTGCTGTTTTCCCAACTCAGGAGCAGTGAGAGGAATAGTGAGCCGAGAGGTGGCCGAAGTGAAGAGGCGGTCCCCTGAGGCACAAAGTAGCAGTGCTGAGAAAGCTTTCCTAAAGTTCAGCCGCACCTGGCCCTCAGGGGATGAGAGCTGAGACAAACGGCTGACTCTCACAGACTGAGTCAGGACTATTAGCAACCCAGCGTCTCTTCCACAGGGCAGAAATTCTGCGAACATGTTCTGTTCTATCAGCTTTTTCATCTACTTTACATCAATCAGGGACAGGGCTGGAACTGAGTGAATCGCCCCAGCCCCTATCAAGTACCCAGGTTGTCAGGCCTCACCCCCCACCCTGCCAACACCAACATAACTGGTGGACTGGCTGAGGAGCCACAGAGCCCCATGTGACCTAGGCAGGTGCAAAACTCTGGAGCATCTGCTCATTGGAGGGAACTGGATCACAGCCCTGCAGGGTTACCAGAGACTGGGTGTGACAGAGGGGTAAGGCAGGAAAGGAGGCATCAACCTTCCCAGGTTAACTTACTGGCTGGGGGAGCCCTCCTGAGCTCACAGAACCCTGGAGTGAGTTATACTAAAGCTGCCAGCAGACTCCTGCTATCTAGTTGCCAGAGACTTTTCAACTTTTTGATTTGAGGTTGGTACTGGCTCAGACAATTGATTGGGACCTCTTCAACTGGGCTAATCACCCGAGGACTTTCCAACGTTGTACACTGGGTGTGTGGTAGTGGGAAGGTTTGATTTTCCTTCTCCAATTGTTGTGGAATTGTTGTCGGGGTATGGTGACCTAACTATTGGTATTTCTCCACAGCTTAGATTCCAATACAGAGTAACCAATTC
>CAUYRH010158236.1:0-12900 GCA_963574655.1 Perodicticus potto | reverse complement strand
TAGTTTGAGTCATCAAAGATCAGATATTATACTTTAAAGTAGCATTATGAGGCTTTCAATTTAACACCATATTAACTTTTCTAGAAGAAAAATAATTTCACCTAATTTCTTAAGAACATGACATTTTAAAAGATAAAATGGCATAATAACAAAAATACCCTCTCCAGCATTTCAAAATTGCGGTCTTATAAATCTTTCTATGTGATAGTAGATGAGGTAATGTCCAAGTGTCATTTTTTGTAACATACTGTCTCTAACATGTTTGCTGGGATAATTGTTACATTCATACATAAAAATCCAGAGCACAATATGCATTGTTCCTTTACAATCTAACATGTTTGGTATAATATGAAATTTTAAATTCTCTAATTCAAATATATCAAAAAGTAATTATTCATATTATTAACATATGGCATAAAATAAAATATAATATAATACAATATGCCAAAAACTGATATTATAAATCAACTGGTTTATTGATTATACATATAAAATGCAACATTATTTCTCTTCTCATTTGGAAAAAGAGAAAATGAACACCTATGAGGCTGCATACTAAAACCAAATATACTTTGTATAAGTGCTCATTAAATTCTATTTTGCTACCTTAGTTTTTGCAATTCTGATTTCTACAGAGAAAACATATGATATTTAAGACATTATCTGTATCTCAATAAATCACAAGAATTTTCAATGAGCAAACCTTCTCCATCATTTCAGGTACTCACATCTTGGGTCTTGTCTTTGGTCCAAAAATTCAATGCTTCTTTCACTGATGGTAACTGTACATACCTCATCCATCCATGTGTAGTCATTGTAATGTGTGGATGATCACTAAATCTAGAAGTAAATCCAAGTGGCTAACAGTCCTTATATTTCCACACAGACTTCCCATTATCTCAGTCTTTCAGAGAGACGTCAAAGCATCCAAAGAGTATGCCTGAAACCTGAAGACATCTAAACATAATGCCAATATTTATTGTACAAAGGTAGTTGAATATTCTCACCTGCTGGAAAAATTTCTTCATAGAAAAATGAAAATGCGGTATTTGCAACACTATATCAAACTGACCTAATTAATATAGCCAAGCCTATAATTTGTTGACACAAATAAACAGGAAATTTAATATTAAACTTAGTTACTTGTGGTTTTTTCTTCTCTGTCAATTAAGATATAACAACCAAAAATTACAAAAAACAAAATTACTTTACTATGATTAAGGATTTATGATAACATTCATGTGCCTGGCTACTAAGTTCTGTTCCAAACAAGGTACAAGCTAGACTCTGCCTTCTTGGATAACCAAATGACAGAGCTTTCTCACTGGTAGGAGAACTGTCAGTTTTTCAGGCATTCAAATAGTACACCCATTAGACCACTGATTTCCTAATTAAAAGCAGCTCCATATATCTCCCCAATATCATTACAGGAAATCAAGACTTTCCACAGATTTCCTCAAGCAATGATGGATATAAGAAGAAAATATCACACCTAGAGGGCTAGGTATGGACTGAACACATATTCCAGCCAAAGAAGAAAGTTGAGTTTTCGGAAATCTCTTGGGTTCTGCTATCAGGAAAATACATCTTCCACTTATTTGTACAGGCAGAATTTATGAGTTTTTTACATCATCACTATTTTAAATGAAAGACAGTATCAGATCATTATGGATGAGTTAATTAGAATATTTGGAACAAATTCAAATCAAGTAATCTCTTTGAATAGTTTACTTCCCTAGGACAATCCCTAGAGGTAAATTACTAAGGTCTTGCCAAGAAAAAGCTGAGTGCCAAGTTATGTAAAAAGCCTATAATGTGCAAAGAAAACTTCTAAAATAAATTAAATAATAAATTATCACAGTTTTACATAATGAAATATTTCGGAGAGGCAGTTAACATATAAATGATAAGGAGAAGGGAAAGCAGCGTCAGTTTCCCTCCCCAGCCACATCCGCATGAAGGAGGGCTGTGTGCTGACTCTCACAGTAAGAAAGTCTCTGCCCCCGGATCCCTGAAGCTCAGAGAACTCGAGAGATAAAATTAACATTCTAATTCTCTGAGAGACAGGTGATAATAGTTCTACAGTTTTACACTGGAGTAGAGGCTATTGATAAAGGCCTGAATGTGGGTCACACGTAACCATAATTACATTTTGTCTCCTAATTAAATCCCTTAATTTTAGTCCACTATCAATTTCTGTTTCTATAAGAAACTGTTATTTTCCATCACAGGAAAAGCACCTAAGGGCTTACTGTGGTATTTCCTTAACTGGGCTTGTCATTGGCTGCATTGATCATCTTGATCTCATCACACCTTTACTGAAAGACTGGATCTTCTGTGTCAAAAGGACCTTATATAGAGTCACGTAAATACCTATCTGAAACAGTGAAAATCTTTCTCATATAATGGGGTCCACTAAAAATTGGCAGTTTCCAATTTACCTAATAAATAGATTGCATTGAGCTACCCAAATATCCTATGTATTATTTCCAAGAAATAAATAACCCATCTAAGCCCTGTCATATTGGCAACTGCCTCTCACATTGGCAGCTGTTAAAAGATAAACAAACGGGTTAATCCTGAAGACCTATCTGATGTGATCAAAGTTACTGTGGATTGAATTGTGACACTAAGAGGAAAAACTAATATATGGATAAAGCATCATTCTCTATTTCCCTTCCAGATGAATTCAAAGAACTAGTACCATTTTCTGCTTATGTGAATGAGGCCTTGGTGTTTGCTAAATAACACGATGTCTACCACAGCCCAGAATCTGAATTCATGTGCTCCAATAAAAAATAGATTGAAAATATTAACTGATGTACATATTGCCTGAATATATTCCCATGGTTCACATTAATTCTCTATAAACCATATATATATTGCCAAATTTGGAAAGTTAAAGATAGATATAACAAAAATGGCTCCTTCTATGCTAAATATCCAAATAAGAACAACCAGAAGTGCTAAAAATATATATAAAGTGCATATGCTTAAAAGAATTCTAAAATCTAACAAAGAATGAAAAAATCTGCAGTATAAACATTTTCAAGGAAACCCAGAGAGCTAAACCCTGCTTTGGGAGCCTTTTTTCAATAAAGATATGGGCTAATCCTGAAGGCCACAAATATAATGCAGAAAAGCTATCCCCCCAAACACAGAGGGTGTCAAAAGTGAAAGAATAACTCACACAAATCTAGCTTTATGGAATACAAGAGTTTATTAGAGGTCACTGACACAGGGTTCTCTCTCTTGGGTGCAGCTGGACCTACAGAGAGTGAACTCCTTCCTGCTTGCCTGTTTGTAGAGCCTTAAAATGTCTTTCTGGAAAGTGATGCAGAGCTGTCTATGCCACTGCAGGTTTACATGTAAAACATCTACCCACAAGGACCTGCGTAAGAATACCCTTTCTTCTCCATATTTCTTTCAGTTACATTGTTTTGATCAATATCCCTAAAGAAATATGTACAAACTCCGTTAAAAGTCAGCTATGGGGAACCTTTATATTACTTCACAGGTGATTTTTAAGGTCGACCAAGAACAATAGTATTTCTTAAACAGACATGCTTTCATTTGAGAACATTTCAGGGCTTTACTCATAGACCAGTGGAGAACAGCTAATAGAATAGTCTTCAAAGACACTCAAACCCAGCTGGAATTACTTCATTTCTTGATTATATTAAGGTTCTCTGGGATCTTTACTTCTCCAATACCAGCTGCCAGGGGAAAAACAGGAAATCCTTTCTTAAAGAAAAGAGCATTGTAAAAAGTCTTGAATTGGCTTACAAATTTCTATATATAAAATCTGGCACTCAAATAAAAATAAAAAAATATAGGAGAAGACAAGGCAAGAACAATAACAACTGATAATAGATGATTCAAATGATGAAAAACAAGCATTTGAAAATAAACTTAGTATGTAAAAATAATTAAAAATACAAGATAGATACTAAATTTGAATATTAAAATATATAATAACTGAAATAAGAACTCAATAATTGGATTTAACAGCAGATTAGAAATAGATAATTAGTAAATTGGAAGAAAGACTGGAAGGAAATACTCAGACCAATGTAAAGACCAATCAAGTAAATACAGAAAAATAGTAGAAAAGAGGTATACAGAATGCAGTGCAAAAATCTAATATACATTTAATTTAATTGCAATTTCAGAAAGAAATAGGGTAGGCAAAATATTTGAAGAGATATAATTGAAGATTTTCTACAACTGATGAAAGACTTTAACCGGTAAAATCATGGGTTGTCAAAGTTTCAAGAAGAATCATATTTTTTTTTAAAGAGTAATTTGTTAAAAGGATACAGTGAAAAGGTACAGCTTAGTAAAACCAAAAGCCATAGAGAAAAATCTCAAGGACATACTGCATTCAAGAAAGTAACAGTAACACTGACAACCTTTTTCTTTAAAAAATGGTGACAAAAAGAAGATAAAGGAAATACATCTTCACAGCACTAAATGCAAATTATTGTCAGCAGAGAATTAAATAATCAATTTCAAAATTTTACACAAACAATGGCAAGATGCAAAGATTTTTCTGGTCAAATAAAAAAATACTTAGATATTTTGTAACTAGCCAAACTATTTTATAATGAGCTATAAGCCTTAATCTTCAGGAAGAAGGAAAAAGCTCTGAAAAGGAAAAAAATGAAAATACAGGAAGAATGATGAATAACAGAAAGAGGAAACATGGAAGCAAATCAAAATGAATAGGAACTATAGCAAACATTGATAAATACAAAACAAATAGAGAGATGGGGGTTTAAATCCAAATATGTGATTAATTTTATTTTTAAGAGTAAATGAGTTGATTTCCCCTGAACTCAAATTGAACTCAATAGGAAGAACCTTACAATACAAACATTGTAAATAAGAAGATACAAAAATGTAAAAATAGTGGAAATAAATGGCATAAACCTTGTCCAAAAGAAGTTTCCATACTAATATGAGAGGAAAACAAAACTACAAAAAAACTAACATTGCCAGAGCTAAGGTTTTGTACCCAAAGACATTGCCTCATCAGATTCTTAAAAAATAGATGGACCTAAAAGGAAAAATAGACAAAGCAGCAATAATATAGGAACATTTTCATAAAATGCTCAATAAAATGTAAGAATATGCACACCCCAAGATTCATAAAGTTATTGAAGACAACACCATTCACAAATTTCACCTATTGATATAAGAGAAGAAATCATATTCAACAGCTACAAAATACACATAATCTTTGAACGGTTTTTTTTTTGAGACAGAGCCTCAAACTGTCACCCTGGATAGAGTACTGTGGCATCACAGCTCACAGCAACCTCCAATTCCTGGGCTCAAGCGAGTCTCCTGCCTCTGTCTCCCAAGGAGCTGGGACCACAAGCGCCCGCCACAACACCCAGTCATTTTTTTTTTTTTTGGTTGCAGCCATCATTGTTGTTTGGCGGCCCAGGCTGGATTTGAACCTGCCAGCTCAGGTGTATGTGGATGGAGCCTTAGCCCGTTGAGCCACAGGCGCCGAGCCCTTTGAACAGTTTTTTCAAAGCCAATCATACACTGATTCACAAAGCAATTCTCAACAAATTCCCAAAACTTGTAATCATGAGATATGTTTCTGAACATTACAAATATAAGCTAGGAAATAAAAACCTAAAATTAGCCAGGTAATTTCAGTATTTTTGAAAATTAAGCAAATAATTTCTAAACAAGTCATTGGTAAAATAACAACAGAAGGAAGAAAACATTTAGAGATTAATGACAATGACAATATATACCAATGCTTGGAACAGTCAGGCAAAATCTTAATTCCATTTATTAGAATATAACAAACATTGAAGAACTAATACATCAAATTTCCATTCCATGAAGTCATTTTACTTAGCATAATGTCCTCCAGGTCTGTCTATCTTCTTGCAAAAGAAATGAAAACATCCCCATAAAAAACTAAAATTTTTTATCAATTATAATAAAATATAGGCATTATTAAAGTCCTTTAGGTTTATGCATGTTGTCATAAATGGCAATATTTCTTCTTTATAAGCTTGAATAACTTTCCTACGTGATATATATAATATGTATATGTATACACACACATACACACACACACAAAGGGTACAAAGTTTCAGTTATGGAGGATGAAATAATTCCAGAAATAGAAGGTAGGGCTTGGTGACTGTAGTTAATAATACCATATTAGAGATATATATAGACATATATAAAAATACTAAATTGGGGAAATAAATATACAAATACTATACCATATAGGACATACACACAAACACACACACATGTATATATCACATTGTCTTTATCCATACATCTGTTGACAAGGTGACAGACATTTACAATGTTTCTATATCTTGATTACTATGAATAATGCTGCAGTATACATGAGAACTGCAGGTATCTCTTCAAAATACTGATCTCATATCATATCTATCTATATCTTTTAGATAGATACCAAGAATGTCATATCATATCTTCAAAATACTGATCTCATATCATATCTATCTATCATATCCTTTAGATAGATACCAAGAAGCAGGATTGCTGAAACATATGGCAGTTCCATTTTTCATTTTTATTCCTTAAGGGTCCTCCATAGTGTTTCAATAATGGCTTTATCGACTTACATTCCTTCCTGCAGAGTACAAATGTTCCCTCTTCTCCAACCTGAAAGGCAAACACTGCATGATCTCACCTACACATGGAATTTAAATGAGCTGAACTCAGGGCAGTAGAGAATAAAATAGTCAGTACCATGAGCCTGGGGGTGGTGGGGAAGAACACAGCTGGAATATTTGGATCAAATAATTCAAAATTTCATCTAGATAGGAGAAATAAATTCAAGAGACGTATTGTACAGCAGAGTGACCATAATTAATGACCATGTATTTTATTCTCAAAAATTGCTAAAAGAGTAGATTTTGAGTGTTCTCATCACACACAAAAAAATGATAAGTATGTAAGGTAATATATATGCATATAAATTAAATAGAGTGATTTGGCTATCTCTCCATGTGTATGTACTTTGAAAACAAAATGATGAACATGATATGTCTATATAATTTTGATTTCTCAATTATAAACTAACACATATAAAAGATAAATTATTTTTTATTCATTAATTTAAATGAGAAAATTACAAAAATGGAAAATCACAAACTGAGAAAATACTCTGCAATACATAAAAAAGATTTAGTGCACTAGAGTCCTACAGAACTCCAATAAGTTGGTAATAATAGAAAATGCACAGGAGAAAATTGACAAAAGACATAAATACACATACATAAAAGACTGGGGGAAAAAATGGGGATTCACTAAACATTTGAAAAATGCTGCACTTCAGTAGCAATAAAAAATGCACATTAGGCTTGGCGCCTGTAGCACAGTGGTTATGGCATCAGCCACATTCACTGAGGGTGGTGGATTCAAGCCGGCCAGGGTCAACTAAACAACAATGACAACTGCAACAACAACAATAACAAAAATGCACAGTAAAACTCCAATGAATTCTGAATTTTGAATATAGCCATTACACTAGCAAAAATATCAAACATCTCACAGTACCAAGTATTGGTAAGGCTATAGAGCAATGGAACTATTCTGTCCTGCTGGTGGGTGTGTTACTTATAACATACCTCAGCATTAGGGAAAACTGAAATCCTCTGTAAAAGTGAATATAAAAGCTTTCTACTTAACACAAAGAATTGCTTTCATGATAGCCACAGCAGGACTTCATGCCAAAAGAAAAGAACTAAAACAATTCACCAAATGGTCTCTGACTAAGTGGTTTCATAATCTGTGGTACATTCACACAGGGAAGAACACACATGTGAGATCACAGGGGAAATGATGAGTGTGACTAAACCAACATGCAGCATTTTATCAAATTTTACATAATTAACATTGTGCCCAAAATAAAATTCAGAAAATTATGTGACATATAAAATTATTTTAATAAAAGTAAGTAATAAGAAAATCTGAATGATATATTTTAAAGATGAGTTTAACATTGGGGTGGATTACCCCGAGGGGAAGACAAACGGCAGCAGGAAAGTACACAGTGGTAGTTTCAGCAACACTGATCATTTTATAGGTAAAAGCTTAAAAAATTCACAAATAAATTGCATATGTGATTGAGTAGGCATAAAATAATGTAAAGTTAACACAGTAAGATTTCTAAAATACCTTTGTCGTTGATAAATGTAAACTTGACATAATTAGATCTCTACACTCATTCGCAGTCACATCTGCATCTCCTTCTTTGTATCCTCTGATTAATATAGAGCATGAGGACTGTAGACAGCCAAACTGAATCATATTTGAGATTTGTGCTACCTGAGTATATTTTAGCTGCTCTTTCACAAAACCCAAAACTTGAGTATCTATGTTAGGTATGGATATGTTCATTTGCTTTACTATAGTAACATTTTTACTACTTATATGTATCACATAACATAATTTTGTGTATCTTAAATATATACAACTGTCATTTTATTAAGGTGAATGTAACCAAGCACAGATAATGCTGCATATTACACTGAAAGCCATTCTATAATGTTCTGGATTTGTGGTATTTCAATACGGATGCTATCTGAGAAAAAACTTATTTTTTTATAAAACTGAAAAAAATTGTATTTACAGCACAACATATCATTTATAATTCTCTAAGTAAAGTACTTAAATTGAATATCACATTTGGGGAAAATATTGCTTGTGCAAAAAAACACATTTCTTTACCCATAACTACAGATTCATGAACATGAAGTAAGAAGCTTTACATATTTTCAAAGAATGGCAAAAGTGCACATAACTACTAAGGAAAGTCACAAAAAAATATAAGAAAGAGAAGTATCTATTTCATAATCAACACCTACAATCTGCGTTCTTCATCATCAACATTTCATGCAACAAAATTGTCCACTGACAGTGCCTATAACTAACAACAATGTCATCTGCCAGTCAACATCCTGAACTGGAAATGCATAACATTGAACTGAATAACAGAGGTCATCTTAAGACACAATACATAGTAGAGATACAGAAAGCTGTTTTGCTGATAGAATAATGAGCATCAAAACTTAAACTCCACAATTTTTTCCTTTGTAATTAGTTCTAAGTATTGAACAAATTGTTTTTATGAATGTGAGTGATAGTAAATTAAAAAAAAAAACCTTGTTTTTCCCTTTGAAAAGAATAAATCACTGATTTTGAAGTCCCATTTCATGATACACTAAGAAAAATACAGCTGCAAGATGAGCATAGTTTTATTTTTACTTGCGATAGCATACCTGTGCCTTTTATTCAACACACAGAATTTCTCTATAAAGTGAATATTAGTAAAGATTCACTCAAAAGATAAGCAATTCATTTCAGAAAAATCACAAAGTATTGCAGTCCATAAAAAGTGTAAATTTGTTCATTAAAAATAATTGGTTAACTTTTTGTAACACAGGGTTTACCAAACTTATTTAACCAACAGTGCTCATTAACCTGTTATAGAATACCAGGACGTAGAAAATGGCTGGTTTTGTCTATCAAATAATTTTTTGTTTTTGAATCATTTCAGATTTATGAAGCATAATCACAAAGCATGACACCAGCCCTGAAGCAAAAACAGTGCTTACATTTTCATTTCCATTCACAGATGAAGGAACTAACCTAAACCTGTGTAACATCTTTACTGAATCCACAAAGCAGGTATGGAAAACAGAATTGTATACTCCTGATTCCTAAGACCCTGACAATATATTGCTAACATATACTTTAAATACTTCCCTTAGGTAATTTTTATTATTTTATAGTTACACATTTCACCATAATATATTTTAATTCCTAAGTAAAAGGTCTAATAAGTCTACAATCACACGTTGCAGGACTAAAAGACTACAAGTCATGTTAGAACTTTTTCATACAAGAATTGAAATAGAATACTAAGATAAAAGACCTTTAAAAAAGAGATAAGTGATTCCATCTTGCAGATGACTTTCTATAAATGAAGAAAAGCACCCCAAGAATGTACTGAATTGACTAATGTCTCCATCATTAGAATTTACCATCTATGTGTTGCCTTAGAATTGGTAACAAATGTGGTCAGCACAAAGGACATTCTTTTTCCATCTATGGCTCACTTTTTACACCAGAGTTTTTCCATAGCATTTTTCATCTCTGAATTTCTCAAGGTATATATTAAAGGATTCAACATAGGAGTGATAACTGTATAAAATACAGTTATGAATTTATCAATAGGGAAGGTGGACACAGGTCTAACATATATGAAAATACATGGAACGAAGAAGGTGACGACCACAGTGATGTGGGAGATGCAGGTAGACAGGGCCTTACACCTCCCTTCCTGACTGTAAGTTTTAAGGGAGCTTAGGATGACTCCATAGGAGATGAGGAGAAAGATAAAGACAACTATACAGCTAGCTCCACCATTGGCAACCACAGTCAGACCAATAAAGTAGGTGTCCGTACATGCAAGTTCCAGTAATGGATACACATCACAGAAGAAGTGGTCAATGACCCTAGGGCCACAGAAAGGGAGATTGTACACAAAGACGATTTGAACCACAGAGTGCACAAAACCTCCAGCCCAGACCACAGCCAACAGAAGGATGCACACCTGTCTTTTCATGATGGTCAAATAGTGTAGAGGCTTACAGATGGCCACATAGCGATCATAGGCCATCACCACCAGAAGGAAGACCTCAGCTCCACCAAATAAGTGTTCTATAAAGAGCTGGCCTATGCAGGCTGGGAAGGAAATCGTCTTTTTATCATGGAGTAAGTCTACAATCAATTTAGGTGAAGTGGCAGTAGAATAAACAACATCAATGAGTGACAGAGAGGCCAGGAAGAAGTACATTGGGGAGTCCAGGGAGGGGCTCCTGATAATAGTCACCATGATGAGCAGGTTTCCCCCCATCGTCACAGCATATGTGACCAAAAACATTACCAGTAATACTTTTTGCCCATGAGGATCTTGAGTAAGTCCCAGGAGGACAAATTCGGTAACATTGTTACTCTCTCCCATTTACTCTTCTGCAACGTTTGTGTTAGAGCTGAGAACTCATGGAAACAGGACCTGGAATGAAATTGTGAACAGGACTATGAACACATCCACAGTGACTTGGAGCACATCTTTTTCATATTATCAACAGGGGTTTACCCACAATATACATTTTTTATGTCCACGTGAGTCCTCCTCTAAAGCTCACAATAGACCTTTCTTCACAATTCCATTTCTCCTCTGATTATTTTCTGTGGGGCCTGCATGTGTAAGGTTCTATCTGGAAGTCTTAGGTGATATTATATAGAGAATAATAGTTAACCCAATAATCATTCATGCATTATATAACAATATTTTAAATATGTCACCCCTTTGGCACGTTTACAAATGACAAGTACAATGCACTGGTATGTGGCACACTTCTTACGTGGAGGGACTCAACTACAAGGAAAATACAAGGAACCAAGAAGGAGATGACCACACTGATGTGGGAGATGCAGGCAGGCAGGGTCTTCTGCCTCTTCACATTACCTTGTCTATGATCTTAGGTGTTGAAGGGTTCTTTTGGTATAGGACCAAAAGGAACAGAAGAGTGAAGAACAAGAAGGGAGAAAGGATAGAAAAATAGATAAGAAAAAGGAAATTGGGTAAAATGAAAGATTGACAAAAAGAAGAGAGGAACAGACAGAGAGAGAGAGGAGTAATAGTGGTGTTCAGCAGGGTGCTTTGATCGGCACCCACATTCCCAGCCCCTGGAGAACTGGGTTGGGTAGGTGTCTCAAGGTCAGGAGTTTCTTACCAGCCTGAGCAGAAACAAGACTGCACCTCTACCAAATAGAGAAGAAAAACAAAAACAGAAAAGGAGCATTTTGCCACTACTGTGCTTCCAACACCCAAAACTAGAAGGACCTGCTATACCAGGGGATCAAAGTAACCTTAAGCCAGACACATGCTGTTGCAGCCCAGCCCTGGCCTGGTCTCAGAGTGAGGCTCTGTCCACTATATGGAATACAGATTGACAAAGAATAAAACATATTAGAAAAAATAGCCATAATAAAAGTATATAAGGAGAATGGAAAATGAAATTATGTGAGTTGTTAAAAAAATGGTGGGGTATATCTTAGTTGTTATTTGAGAAATTAATGTTAGAAAGATCAGAAAAGTAAAAAAATCTTTACAAAAAGACAGAGAGAAGGAGATAAATGAAAAGGAAAGAAAGAATAAAAGGGATAGGAAAACCAAAGCAAAAATGGTGCCCTTGTTATTGAAGAAAGTAAAAATAAAAGAATAAAAATACTATAAAGCAAATAAAACAAACAAAAAACCTTAAAGGGTAAAATTGGGGACTAAAAAAAGAATAACAGGAGCAGAAAAACTAGCAAAAAAAATGGAGCTCTTACTATTGATGAAGGAAACAATGAAAAATTATTATTAGAAAAAAATATCCAAGGGAAAAATGTTGAAAAAAAATTTTTAGAGGAAAACATATATATAAGTATAGCCATACATTTCCTGGACAACAGGTAATGTTTGGGTTCTGAGATGTTAATCGCGATGCTCATACAGCTGTGTAAGTTGGAGGCTGGAAGCCTCTGTCTTCCTGAGTAGACATGGTCTCATCTTCCTGACTTTTTGCCTTCAGTCCCTCCACAGTTGGAAACCTGTAGCTTTCATCAGCCTGCTTAATAGACACACTTCATCCTTTCCAAATCATATCCCTTGGCCATGCAGTGGCTTTCCCAGGAAAGCATGTGTTGCTTTTATCTCCCCACAGGTGGCCACCAAGCTTATCAGTCATGCAGGAATCAGCCTTGCACTAGGACTCTGAGGGCTTATTCTACAAGGCAGCTCTCCCACAATGACTTCACCCCACCACAGCTGAA
>CAUYRH010158232.1:0-11342 GCA_963574655.1 Perodicticus potto | reverse complement strand
GAAAGAGAAGGAATAGTTCCCAACACATTCTATGAAGCAAACATCACCCTGATCCCCAAACCAGGAAAAGACCCAACAAGAAAAGAAAATTATAGACCAATATCTCTAATGAATATTGATGCAAAAATATTCAATAAGATCGTAGCAAATGGAATCCAACAACACATCAAACAAATTATACATCATGACCAAGTCGGTTTTATCCCAGTGTTCCCAATTTATGTCCAATATACGTAATCTATAAATATAATACATCTCATAAATAAAATAAAAAATAAAGATCATATGATCCTCTCAATTGATGCATAAAAAACTTTTGATAATATCCAGCACCCCTTCATGATCAGAATGCTTAAGAAAATAGGTATAGAAGGAGCATTTTTTAAACTGATAGAGGCCATCTACAGCAAAGCCACAGCCAATATCGTATTGAATGGAGTTAAATTGAAATAATTTCCACTCAGATCAGGAACCAGGAAAGGTTGCCCATTGTCTCCACTGCTTTTTACATTGTAATGGAAGTCTTAGCCATTGCAATCAGGCAAGAGAAGGCAATCAAAGGTATCCAAATAAGATCAGAGGAGATCAAATTGTCACTCTTCACAGATGATATGATTGTATATCTGGAAAACCCCAGGGACTCAACTACAAAACTCTTAGAAGTGATCAAGCAGTACCACAGTGTCTCATGTTACAAAATCAATACTCACAAATCTGTTGCCTTTACATATACCAACAATAGTCTAGCTGAAAAAACAATCAAGGATTCTATTCCCTTTACAATAGTGCCAAAGAAAATGAAATATCTGGGAGTGTACCTAACCAAGGATGTGAAAGTCCCCAGCTTATTTTAATGCAATAGTTAACCATGATGCCTTGTGAAAACTATGACAATCAAAGGACAAATGTTAAAACAGACCAAACACAAGGAAAACTGGAATAAACTGAGACTGTCCTAGGGAAACCAAGCAGCTTTGTGGAATAGTAAAAGGGCAGGGGTGGCCCTGGAGAGGCAAGGGAAGTTCAGCAGAGCCAGCTCAGGTAAAACACCAGTTAGATCCATGGCCCCTGGAATAGCCAGAGGTCAGTGACAGGCAACATGCAGTAGGATTCAGTCAACATACACTGAGCGACTTCCTGTTTTTGCCAAGCACCAGGTATGACAAGAAGTACTGTTTATCCAGCACCACTGCCCAGCAAATATTTTGTCATATTTAATCTCCAGAAAAGAGTGCAATGTAAACATTTTTACTTTGAGTTTATCGGTGATGATGCTGAGTCCAGGAGAGCCAACTCACTTGCCCAACTCATAGTTCCTCCCTCCCATCCTGGACATTTCCCCTCTGCATCTCCCCACTTCCTTGTCTGCATCCAGAGGAGGTGGGAATGGTGCCCGCCTTTGTTAAAAGTATTGGAATCTGCGTGACCTAATGTGCACAATGTGAGGGTGTTCAGCACGCCCTCTGGGTGAAGGGTACACTACAACTTGAACTTTACCTTAGAATTGAAAACAATGTAACCTAAAAATGTATACGCTCATATTAATTTGAAATAAAAAAATTAATGAATTAAAAAAAAGAAATCTGTGTGACTGCCCTTCCAAAGGAGGTCTGACCATCATTTTACCCTCCCATTATTTCCTCTCCCTTTCCAGATAACCCCTTCCAAAATCACATGCTTATTTAACTTCCTCTACTGGCAAGAGAGAGGGGGTGTTCTTTTAGTTCTGTTGCAAGAAGTCAGGGGCCCACAACATATTTGCATCTCATTCAGTTTTATATTTTATCACTTTATGTTACTAGAAGGACCTTTTTTTTTTTTTTTTTTTTTTAAGAGAAAGGGTCTCTTTATGTTGCCCAGGCTGGCCTTGAACTCCTAGGCTCAAGATATCTTCCCACCTCAGCCTCTGAGGCAGCTAGGACTATGGGACACACCACTGTGCCCAGCTCCTAGAGAGACTTCTTAAAAAGAATAATAAACTTTACTTTTTAGAGCAGTTTTAGGTTTATAGTCAAACTGGGCAAAAAGTACAGCGAATTCTTACATACCCCTTTGGTCTTGTACACTCTGCATTTTGACAGATGTTTGATGGTCCTAAAAGTCTCTGTTTCACCTATTTTACTTTCTTCTCCTCCAACCCTTGACAACAACTTAGCTTCTCACTGTCTCCATGGTTTGATCTTTCCCAGAATGTCATTTAGTTGGCACCATACAGTATTCAGCCTTTTTAGATTGGCTTCTTTCATTCAGTAACATGCAGCTAAGTTTCCCCTATGTCTTTCCATGGCTGGACAGCTCATTTATTTTATTTTATTTATTTTTTTTTTTTGTATAGACAGGGTCTCACTTTATCACCCTCAGTAGAGTGCTGTAGCGTCACAGCTCACAGCAACCTCCAACTCCTGGGTTTAGGCAATTCTCTTGCCTCGGCCTCTGGATTAGCAGGGACTACAGGCTCCCGCTGCAACTCCTGGCTATTTTTTCGTTGCAGTTTGGCCAGGTCCGGGTCCGAACCCATCACTGTCGGTATATGGGGCTGGTGCCCTACCCACTGAGCCACAGGCACCACCTGACAGCTCATTTATTTTTTCTTTCTTTCCTTCCCTTTTTTTTTTTTTTTTTTTTTTATTGTTGTTGCAGTTTTTGGCCAGGCTGGATTTGAACCCACCACCTCCGGTATATGCAGCCGCGCCCTACTCCTTGAGCTATAGCCGCCGCCCCTCATTTCTTTTTAGTGGTGAATAATATGCCATTGTGTGGATATGCCACGCTTTATCTACTCACATACTGGGGGATGTCTTGGTACCTTCCAAGTTTTGAAAATTGTGAATAACACTGCTATAAACACCCACATGCAGGTTTTTGTGTAGACATAAGATTTTAACTCATTCGGATAAATATTAATAGAAAGGAACACAATTGTCATATCATGTGTTAAAGAGTGTGTTTAGTTTTCTAACAAACCACCACACCACACTGTCTTTTAAATTGGCTGCTTCTTTTTGTAACAAACCTATGGAGTTGGTATGATTACCCCCATTTTATAATTGAGGGCACTCAGGAATGAGAGAAGTTTCATTAGGTTCCCTCAGGGAAAATTCAATAGTTCAATAGAAGTTTCAATAGTTTCCCCCAGGTCTTGAGTTAGGAACTGCTAGAGCTGTAATTCAAATTTAGAAGTTCTAGTTCCCATGCCCACAAACTTAATCTTTTCCTTTTTAAAACATCCGCAAGTACTCCCAATTCTTCACTTGTCCCAATGCCTCCCCTAGTTACTTGCACCTTCAGTCACCAGTTCAGCCTTTTCAGGGAAGGGAATAGGGCAGAGTAAGATGAATTTTAGCTCCTGGCCCCCCAGCCTCTTGGTTCAGTCAAACCTTCAGGCTATATCTGTACTGCACCAAGTCAACCTGAATTTGAAATTCACTTCCTTGCATGATTTCCACAAAAGATTTCCACTCAAATAAGCATACGTGAGTTTAGTAGATCTTTATTAAAGGATTGACGTTTATAGGGAGACAGCTTGCTGCTCTAAGCATAGATTCTGCCATTTCCCCAACATTATTCTATCAATATTTGAGTCATATATTTCAAATCATGTTTACAGGAGGCATACGAGTTTATGGCGCATATGTTCTAGGTTAATTGTTCATTTTATGAAAGAAAATACTCCTCTTTCATTCATTTCTACTTTTTACCTGAAATTACATTTTTCAGGTATTAATATTGCTAAAACAACTTTTTGGAAATGTTTTGTGGTGTATGTTTTGTTATTTCTATGTTCATATCCAATTATGTACTTTGGTTTGGTTGTGTCTCATTACACAGTGTTCTGGGAGATGGTCCCCACATGATCACCCAGCTCATGAATTCATTCTTTGATTATGTGTAGTCAGCTCGTTAACTTGGTTTTTTCTAAAATTTCAGCATCGATTATATTTTTATTTTCCAAGTCTCTGATTTGTTATTTTTTCCTATATAGATGTTATTATTTCCTGCCTATTCTTATTTCACAAATGCCTGTTATTGTTTCATGGACTTACTTCCCTTTTGCTATAAACATAAGGTTATAAAGACAAGGTTATTGAATTTTTTTTTTTTTTTTTTTGCTGCTTTTTGGCTGGGGCTGGGTTTGAACCTGCCACCTCCAGTATATGGGGCTGGCGCCCTACTCCTTGAGCCACAGGCATCACCCTAGGTTACTGAATATTTTAAAGACCTTTTCATATTGTATTTTTTTTCCTGTTTCCTCAGATGTGAAGTTTTTTGATAGCTGTTTTTGTTTTTTAGTTATTGTTGTTCTGGAGTTTTTTGTCTATCTCTCATGGAGTTGCTGTTTCTTAAATCTTTGGTGATTTCTGCTTGCACTGCCATCTTTTCAGTAATAATGTCCCAAGTGATCGTGGTTGTCAGGGACAGGTAGAGAACGGTCCCGCCTTAACATTGATGTGTGGCTGATCTTAATTGAGGCTATGGATTCTTTCCTGCTTTCTTCTAGAGACATATCGCTCCCTTCCCATGAGAGAGGTCCTAGTGCAACAGTTAAAAGTGAAGGCTATGGAGTGTGCAAGCCTATGTTCTAATTGTAAAACCTGGGTGACAGTGAACAAATCCATTATTCTCAAACTGCCTCAGGTTTCCTCATCTATAAAATGAGGTCAAGGATAGAGAATAGCTCGTGGGATTGGAGAGACGACTTAATGAGGTAATAGATATAAAATGTTTGATGCAGTCTCTGGACCAAAGTACATCTTCAATAAGTGATAGCTTCTACTATTCCTTTTTTTTTTTTTTTTTGCAGTTTTATTTTTTTTTGGCTGGGGCTGGGCTCGAATCCCCCACCCTCGGCATATGGGGCTTGCGCCCTACTCATTGAGCCACAGATGCTGTCCTGCTACTATTTCTTCATATTATAAAGAGACTCATTTTTTGTGGACATTTATTAATATAATCTTATAATTTTTCATTTTTATATCTGTGGATGTGGGAAAGTGGGAACAATTTCATGAGGTACACACCTGCCACATTTAAACAGAAATTTGGGTGTAAATATGATAAATTTTATAATTTCATTCAAGAGTTGCTCATGATAGGTGAAGGACCTAAAATCCAGCATGTGACAGAGAGGTTTCCAGATAGTCCTGTGATACTCAGAGATGCTGAAGGAGAAATATTTTCTCCTAAAAATGTTTATTTCTAAAGCATAACTTTACCAGGAATGTAGCAGTTTGCATGGTTTATTTTATATTGTTCCTGCCACATCTCTACAGGGTGCATGTTATAGCCTCCATTCACATAATCAAAGAACAGCTCAGAGAAACCAAGGGTCTTACTGAAAAACATACAGCTGGAAATCTGGAGAGAAGGAAGTAATGTATGGATTAACAAGAAGCAGAATGCAGAGAATCACAGAGGGAACATTTTGGCTCCTGGTGGCAGGGGTAGTCCGACTAAACCATAGAAGCTGCATCTTAGGAGGTCCAGGAAGCTGTGAGAAAGCCACTGGTTAGCACCTGGCTCCTTGCTCCAAGGATCCATTCAAAAGCAGTATTTGAGTTTTGTCTCTTCACCTTGCACCAGGGGGATTAATGATGATCTCTTGGTTTTTAAGCATGTTACAGTCATTTTCTCCTTTAGTCTCCACTAAACCACTGCAGGCAATGACTGGTTATTCCGAGTTTAGAGAACAATGCTGAGCCTAGGAGTTGACTTGTCCAACTCCATAGCACACACTTTTTGTTGGGGGATCTATTTTTCCTCTGCCCCAGTTGCCATCTGAACATAACAGAGAATGGAGTAGTTGGTCTACATGCAGAACAAAGAGTTTGGAGATGGATGTGACTGCCCAAGGGTCCTGCCCACTCTTAGCCATGCTCCCTTCCATAACCCATAATCCCCACCCCTCCCCAAGGTGCAGATTCTTATTAACCTGACCCCACTTGCTCTCCTGGAAGAGTCAGGAAACAATTCATTTCGCTGGGTGTAGGCATATAAACTTGCTAAGGTCCAATGTAGACTAACTTTGGGCTAAGTTTTGCCAGTTATATCAATAAAAAGTTGGAATAAGGAATCATTTCAGGAGCAGACCTGCTTCTTTCCCAAAGTTTACAATGTCTGGCGAACCCACCTGCCTCCAGCTGAGTAGCTCTTGGTTGAGGCTGTGCAGAATGAGGCCACAAGCCGGACACATTCTGGGGTCTGAAGAGTTGAAATTTGGGGCATAGCTCACCCCACAGATCCTTCTTGGCCTGAGACTCCCAAATGAAAAGTCACCATGTAGACTTAAAGATGGGGTGGGGGCCATGCGGACAGAGCACAGACCCCAGCAGGGAGGAGGGATTATTTCTCTAAGTCTGTCGGAGTCTCTGAAAATGTAAGATGAGTCACTCCAGCCTTGTCGCCGCCTGCTCTTCTTGGTTCTATTTCACAATCTAGAAGCCAGTTACTGTCTCACCAACACAGCCACTTCCTCTTGTGTCAAGAGAGGTGGAGCTCCTCTTCCCTCCACAGTGCAGAGCCCGAGATCTCCCAGCACAGATATCGGACAGAACCCTCCAGGATGCCCCTCCCTGCCTCCCGGCCCCACCCTCCTCATCCTTTGCTGCTGCTGACTCTACTACTGGGACTCCCAGGTGAGCATTGCCTTGGGCTGCAGTCCCCAGGCCCTCCAACCTGGAGATTCCAGAAGCCCTAGGTGAAGATAGGTATGCAATTAGGTCTACCAAGGAAAGCCAAGGACAGGGCATTATCTGAGAATATAAAATCAGGGTCTGAACACTTTCTGTGTGATTCATCACCTAAAGCTGGCTACTAGAGGTGTCAAACCAGATGATACTTCAAACCACCACCACCACACAATTTTACATTTTTATAATATTTCAGTTGATGAAATACTCACAGAAGAATTGTTATTCAAATCCAGAGCTTCTCAAGGCTCCAGAGATGACCCAATAGGTCCAAGACCACAGAGTGAGCTGGGAGGCAGCCCTCTGAGATTGTCACCAAGCCCAGCCCTCTCGGTTCACTGCCCTGAGGACAGGCAGTCTGAAATGAGGCCCACTCAAGTTCAGGGGTGCAGTGTTTCCCTGAAGATGTGGGAATTTAGTTTATGTGCCAAATTTTTCCCTAAGCTTTTAACATGTATTGCAAATTTATTTTATTTTATTTTACATATATATGTATACATATATATATACACATATGTGTGTGTGTGTGTGTGTGTGTGTGTGTATGAGACACAGTTTCATTCAGTTGTGCTGGGTAGAGTGCTGTGGTGTCATAGCACACAGAAATGTCAAACTCTTGGGCTCAAGCGGTCCTCTTTCCTTAGCCTCCTGAGTAACTGAGACTACAGGTGCTTGCCACTATACCCGGCTAGTTTTTCTATTTTTAGTAGAGATGGGGTCTCACTCTTGCTCAGGCTGGTCTCAAACTCCTGAGTTCAAGCAATCCACCCACCTCAGCCTCTCATAGTGCCAGGATTACAAGTGTGCCTATCCTACAATTTTATTTAATTCTCAGAACAACCTTGTACGCTAGCAGGCTAAGCCATACTTTTAGATATATTTGTGATTGTATGTTCATCTATGTGTATGAGAGACTGTTGGTGTACACAGACAGGGTTTGAATTAATGTTTTCACCCTTTCATTTTTATTTTAAATAATTTTAAACAGAAACAAATTCATTTTACCCTTTAGTTGACAAAAGTATATATATTTCGTTCATATAGCTTTGGTAGTATATTTTGAAGTCAGGTAGTGTGATTGCTACCAGCTTTATTCTTTTTGCTCAAAATATCTTTGGTGTGTTGGGGTCTTTTGTGGTTACATATGAATTGTAGGATTTTTTTTTCTATTTCTATGAAAATGTCCTTGGTATTCTGCTAGGAATTGCACTGAATCTGTAAATTGCTTTGAGTACTTTGGACATTTCAACAATGCTAAATCTTCCAGTCTATAAACACGAGCTAGCTTACCATTTATCTGTGGTCTTGTCACTTTCTTTCATTAAAGTTTTATAGTTTCAGTGTAGATATTTTTTTAATCTCCTTGGCTATAATTTTTCCTAGTACTATAGCTTGGATGTTGGTCCCCTCTAAATCTCATGTCAAAACATGATCCCCAGTGTTGGAGATGGGATCTAATCGGAGGTGCTTGTATCATGGGGGTGGATGACAAGTTCAATTTTAAGAAAGAGCTGTCCTGGTTCTTTTCTCTTTGCTTGGAAGAATTGCAAGCAAGGCCAGTGACACACAGGGACGGAATGATGACAGACACAGATGTTTTGCACAAGCACCTTATTACAAAAAAAGAGGAAGGTTTGCAAAACAAAAATAAAGTGAGAATATGTTTTGGGAAGAGGAACGGGTCTGTCTCCGAGAGAAGAGAAGGTTCTGGAGTTTTAACTCATCTCTGTTTTATGTTTACAGTTAATGATATGCTAAGAAGTGGGAAGAATATTCTTCATTTGTCTTAGACAGAGGCAGGGATTTCTTAGAATTTAGGGTCCTCCGCATTTCTAACCTTACAGAGTCACTTCGGGGGGGAGACGGGGGTTGTCATGGCAATTGTAAACTGTCATGGTGCTGGAGGGTGTGACTTTTACCATGCTAATCAGGTGAGGTGGGACAGTAGGACACCTGGGGTTGCTTCTCCCCATGCTCCAAGTCTGGAAAAGACCTGAACCTCAAGTATCCTGCTGTTGTGGATTAAGAGCTAGATGTTAAAGGAAGTTCATGGATGTTCATTGGGCTCTTCAAGTTTTCTCCCTCTCTGTGGCGACAGTGTTAAACTGCTCAGCCTGCTTCAGGCTTTCAGCCTGTTAGCCTACACCTGTTATCTGTCCCAAACATGGATTCCTCCTGAATAGATTAATGCCCCCCACCCCCACCAGAGGCTAGTTTGTTCTCACTCTAGTGCTTCCTGCAAAAGCTGGTTTGTTAAAAAGCGTAGCACCCCCTGCATTCCCTCTCTTGCCATGGGATCTCTGCGCCTGCCAGCTTCCCTCACTTTCTTTTTTCTTTTTCTTTCTTTTTGAGATGGAGTCGCACTATGTTGCCATTGGTAGAGTGCAGTGGTGTCATAGCTCACGGCAACCTCTAACTCTTGGGCTTAAGCGATTCTCTTGCCTCAGCCTCTCAAGTAGCTGGGACTACAGGTACCCACCACAATGCCTGACTACTTTTTGGTTGTAGTTGTCATTGTTGTTTGGCAGGCCCAGGCTGGGTTCGAACACGCCACCTCCGGTGTATGTGGCTGGCGCCCTAGCCACTGAGCTACAGGCATGAAGCACCTTCTGGCAGGATCAGAAGCAGCGTCAGGCCCTGACCAGATACACAATCTAGAACCTACCAGCTGGCAGGACCATAAGCTAAATAACCCTTTTTTAAAAATAAAATACCCAGCTTCAGGATGGAAAGTCATGACACAAAGCAGGGCACACAAAGGCCAGCAGGGTAAAAATTCCTGCAAATAGTGGACCCCAATCAGGATAGAAATTAGTAAGCCATGAGCTGCAAAAGGGCATCTCCTGGGAAGTTACCACCTCATTTTAAACAGTCACATCCTTGTTGCCAATTGTGTTATAAATGGCAGAGTGAATCCCACTGATGGGGTCTTTAGAAGATCATTCCAACATGACTGGAGAAATCACACATATACAGGCAGAAAAACCTAAAGGATTTAATTTACTCAGAGCTATTAGGGAGGGAGGCATGACATGCCACCCAGGGAGCCACAGAGGAAGAGCTCCCAGACAGGCTTTACTCAGCAGGTAAAGAATGAGACAGGGGGGAGTCTGGGCAAGTCCTGTACTGTGAGTCAAGGTGAAGGACACAAGCAAAAGTCATGATGGGGATCTCGCTGGTGTGTTTGAAAGTCACTGGGTCACAGGGGAGGGCAAGTAAAGGGATAATAGGAACCCGCCTTAACACAGTGGTGCACCTGGGCAGGCAGAGTGCTCGCAGCCCATTTGTGGGATTTTGTGAGATGTTAGGACATCAGGAAATTAGGACGTTTTCAAATTTTATGTTATAGCCAAAAATCTTTCCTTCTACTTACAACTTTGAGTTACCATGGAGCATTCTTTTCTTTCAAACTGAAAGATAGTCTTTAGTGTTCTCTTGGGTCAGGGTTAGTGGGAACGAACTTTCCCAGCTTTTGTTTATCACAGAATGGCATTTTTGAATGGCAGTTATACCAGGTATAGAATTCTTCGTTCACTGTTCTTTTTTCTTTTAGGACATTAAATATGTCATCCCCTACCTTCCAGGCTGCAATGCTTCTGATAAGAACTCAACCGATAACCTCATGAAGGAACTCTTTCACATGGTGATTCACTTCTCTCTTGCTGCTTTCAAGATTCTCTCATTTTGGCTTCAATGGTTGGAATGTTATGTGTCTTACGTGGGTTTCTTTGAGTAAATTTTATTTAGGGTCTGTTCAGCATCTCAGCTTCGTAGATTCCTGTATTTTATCAGCTGTGGGAAGATTTGGGATATTATTTCTTCAAATAATCTTCTGCTTCTTTCTCTCTGCCTCTCTTCTTCTTGTGTCGTTCTCATAAGATGTACATTCGTCCCCCTGAGGATGTCCCACAAGTCCAGACTGTATCTCTTTTCTCTTTTCTCTATTGTTTTTTCTCTTTCTACACAGCTGAATCATCATTTTAACTGGTCCATCTTCAAGTTTTCTGATTCTTTCTTCTGCCTGCTCAAATCTGTTATGAAACTCCTCTAGTGAATTTTACATTATTCTGCTTTTCGGCTCCTAAATTTCTGATTGGTTCTCCTGTATAATTTTTACACCTTTGCTGATGTTCTCATTTTGATAACACTTCTTTCTCCTGATTTCCTTTAGGTCCTTGTTCTTCTTTTCCTTTAGCCCTTTGAGCATATTTAAGACAATTGTTTGAAACTTTTGGTCTAGTGTTAGGGTTGGCCCAGCACATCACCAGGGCCCTTGTAAGGGGGCAGGAGGGTAAGAGTTAGGGCTTGTGATAATGAAAACAAGAGGTGGGAGTGACCAGAAGATGGAACTGTGAGAAAGGGAGTGTGGGAAGCCGTTAGGATATGGAAAGACTGGCTCGGCACCTGTGGCTCAACAGGCTAAGGCGCCAGCCATGTACACATGAGTTGGCCGGTTCGAATCCAGCCCCGGCTGCCAAACAACAATGACGGCTGCAACCAAAAAATGGCCGGGTGTGTGGTGGGCGCCTGTAGTCCCAGCTACTTGGGAGGCAGAGGCAAGAGACTCGCTTGAGCCCAGGAGTTGGAGGTTGCCGTGAGCTGTGATGCCACGGCACTCTACCCAGGGGGACAGCTTGAGACTCTGTCTCAAAAAAA
>CAUYRH010158230.1:0-25010 GCA_963574655.1 Perodicticus potto | reverse complement strand
AAAAAAAAAAAAAAAAAAAAAAAGGTAGAGGTTCTTGTGGTCCAGCTCTGGCGTCAGAAATGGGGCCACATTTTAGGGTGAGTCGGCTCATCCTTAAAGGCAGCTGTCCCTTTTTGAGATGTGGGAGAAACCCCCTAAAAGGTGAATGCCATAGCATTAGCAAGCCCCGTTTCAGGCCTCATTTATGTGATGCTGGCCTCAGTGTTAATAGACTCCAGTGAACTGTTAAATTTCCTGCTCATGGCTAAGTGAAAAATCTATTTGACATTTCTTTTTTTACATTTTAAATGTATTTTTGTGGATAGACTCAGGCAAGAGACTTGTCTTTGGCCTTATTAGAGGAACTTAGGTCCAGCATCATTGCCTCCACTCTCATTTACTTTATCTGTATTTGTTTATTGATTGATTGGCAGGGTCTCACTGTGTTGTCTAAGCTGGAAAGTAGTGATGTGATCACTACAGCCTCCCACTCCAGTCTTCCTATATCAGTCCCCTGAGTACTAGGACTTCAAGTGTGCGTCATTATGGCCAGCTAATTTTTTATTTTTTTTTATAGAGCTGGGGGTCTCACTGTGTTGTCCAGGCTGGTTTTGAACTCCTGAGCTCAAGTGATCTGATTCTCCTGCATCGGCTTCCTAGAGTGCTGGGATTACAGATATGAGCCAGCCCATGCCCAGCTGCCTCTTGTTAACTTTAAAAGTCATTTCTGTTGCATCCTCCAAAGAAGATATACAATAGCCAAAAAGCACATGAAAAGATGCTCATCATTAATCATTAGAGAAATGCAAATGAAAACCATAATGAGATGCCACCTCTGTCTGTTAGGGTGGCTCCTATCAACAATCCAGAAAATCATAAGTAGGAGTGAGAATGTGGAAGAGTCAGAACGCTGGTGCACGGTTGGTGGGTGTGTTAAATGGTGCCCCTGCTGTGGAAAACCGCATGAAGAATTAAAATTAAAAATAGAATAACCTGATGATCCCGTGTTTCCACATCTGTGTATATACCCAAAGGAATTGAAAGACGGTCTTCAAGAGAGATTTAAACACCTTGATCACAGCAGCATTCTTCAATAGCAGAGAGGGACAAGGAACCCAAGTGTCTATGGATGGATGGATGGATAAACATGTATAGACTTTTTTATTTTGAGACAGGTAGAATGCAAGGATGGTGATCATAGCTCACAGCAATCTCTAACTCCTAGGCTCAATGACCATCCTGCTTTTGCCTCCTGAGTAGCTGAGACCTGGCTAATTTTTTCTATTTTTGGTTTAGGCTGGTTTCAAACTCCTGATGTCAAGTGATTTTCCCACCTGGGCCTCCCAGAGTGCCAGGATTACAAGTGTGAGCGTCCAGCCAAAATACATCCATTTAATGGAATGTTCAGTTCAGCCTTAACAAGGAAGGAAATTCTGACACCTGCAATCACTTGGATGAGCCTTGAGGACATTATGCTAAGTGAAATAAGCCTATTACACAAAGGCAAATACTTCCACTTACTTCCATTCTTCTTTATGCGTCAAATTCATAGACACATAAAGTAAAATGGTGGTTGCCAGCTGCTGAGGGGTGGAGGGAGTTTCTGTTTGAGGGGTAGAGTGTTTCACTTTCTCAAGATGAGGAGTTCCAGAAATGGATGTTGGTGTTGGTTGCGAAACAACATTGATGCGCTGAGCTGTACACTAAAAAATGGTTATGAAGGAAAATTTTCTTAGGCATCTTTTACCACAATCACAAATAAAATAAAATCTATAAAGGGAGCTAAACAGTCCCCGTTGAGCCCTCACTACTGTGTTGTGCTGGTGGCTTTGTGTCTTGCAGCGAGTCTGGACTCTGGCAGCTCTCCCATCTCTGCTGTCCTCCCCCCACCCTCCCAGGAACCTGCCTTATCGTCAGAGGTGGCCTCTTGCCCCTAAGAACATAAGCTGGAGAAAAACATTTAATCTCATTTATGAGGTCACCTCTCAGACCTAAGTAGTTTTGGTCAAGGACCGTTCACTGTGATTTTGCATTCTGAGTTTTGTTTTTCCTGTCAAGTCACATAGAGAACAGTGGACGGCTTTGGTCAGGTCTGGAGGTGCTCCTGCAGTGAGTCAAACGGCCGTGTTCCCGGCCATGGTGACAACGTGTGACTCATTCGCTCTCTCTCCTACTCTCCCTGACAGAGGCATGCGTTCGACCGCAGACTGCGTTCAGCTGGTGGCCTTTACCAGAGTGGATGGGCAGTTCTGGCTTCTGTCACATATTCCAGACAAATCAAGCACTTCACAGACATTTCATTTATTATTTTGACAGGTTCTGGACACCTGTTGTTTCTTCAGACAATTTACATTAAGCCTTCCTTTTCACTTTGAGAGTGTGGTGTAAAATGCTTGACTGGAATTTTCTCCTGTTTGTTTTGCAGGATCACTTCATGGAGTAACTTCCCATGTTTGTTAAACGTGCTGCCTCACCCCCAGGACCATGTAAAGCCAACTGACCATTCAGCTCCCTCAGAGCAAGAACTGAACTTCAGGTAAAGGCAGCTCATGTGCGTTGTGGCTCACATCATACTGCATGACTGTGCTTAAGGTAATGAGGAAAGGTTTAATGACTTGGTCCTGTCATTTTGGTTTTAAAGTATTTGATAACTGGGCAGCGCCTGTGGCTTAGCAAGTAGGACACCAGCTCCATATACTGAAGGTGGCGGGTTCAAACCCAGCCCCAGCCAAACTGCAAAAACAAAAAAATAGCCAGGCGTTGTGGCGGGCGCCTGTAGTCCCAGCTACTCGGGAGGCTGAGGCAAGAGACTCGCCTAAGCCCAAGAGCTGGAGGTTGCTATGAGCTGTGTGACGCCACAGCACTCTACCGAGGGCAACAAAGTGAGACTCAGTCTCTATAAAAAACAAACAAAACAAACAAAAAAAGTATTTGATAACTGCCACCAAAAAAAAGTCAATCCATTTGACTTCTGTTTTGAGGACTTACATTCTACAATAAAAAGCTTATTAAATATATTTGGAAGCAACTAGAGAGCATCAACTCTGCCTTGTCTGAAATAGTAAATGCTGGTTAGAAGGAAAAACCAAGAGGGGAGATTTGAATCAAATTTACTTTGAAGGCCAGGTGCCTTGCCTCATGCCTATAACCCTAGCACTTTGGGAGGCCGAGGCAGGAGGATTGCTTGAGCCCAGGAGTTTGAGGTTGCTGTGAGCTATGATGATGCCATGGCACTCTAGCCTGGGTGATGGAGCAAGACCCTATCTCAACACAATAACGATTTCACTTTCACTTTGAGTTTGGCTTAACTAATGGATTCCTTGAGCAAATTGGAGTTTTAAAAGGAAGTAAAAGGATCTAATAATTTTTTCTGATCCCATGTTCTAACAAGTCAGCTTCAGACATTTTCTCTGATCATGTTCTAATGTGAGGACACCTGAGTCTTTAGAAAAGCTCTAAAATATTTTTCTGTCTGAAATGAGAGCTCTTATTTTTCTCCTCTCCCCGTTTTTTATCTCAGCCTTGTTTTTGAGGACTTCTGGTTCTTTTCTTTCTTTCTTTCTTGTTTTTTTTTTTTTTTTGCAGTTTTTGGCCCGGGGCTGGGTTTGAACCCACCACCTTTGGCATATGGGGCCGGCGCCCCTACTCCTTTGAGCCACAGGCACTGCCCACTGGTTCTTTTCTTTTGTGGTATTCCTAGAGTGCCAGCAGAGCCTGGTACCCAGAGGCATAGTTATTACAAATGTGGTATTTTTTTGTTTGTTTGTTTGTTTTTTTTGAGACAGCCTCAAGCTATCACCCTGGGTAGAGTGCTGTGGCGTCACAGCTCACAGCAATCTCCAATTCCTGGGCTCAAGCGCGTCTCCTGCCTCTGCCTCCTAAGTAACTGGGACTACAGGCGCCTGCCACAACACCTGGCCATTTTTTGGTTGCAGCTGTCATTGTTGTTTGGCGGGCCTGGGCTGGATTCAAACCCGCCAGCTCAGGTGTATGTGGCTGGTGCCTAAGCCACAGGCGCCGAGCCACAAATGTGGTAGTTTTTGATGTAGCTCACGCCTGTGATCCTAGCACTCTGGGAGGCCGAGGCAGGTGGCTTCCCTGAGCTCATGAGTTCCAGACCAGCCTGAGCCAGAGTTCATCTCTAAAAATAGCCAGGTACTGTGGTGGGCACCTGTATTCACAGCTACTGGGAGGCTAAGGCAAGAGAATTGCTTAAGCTGAAGAGTTTGAGGTTGCTGGGAGCTGTGATGCTATGGCACTCTACTGAGGGTGACAAAGTGAGACTCTATCTCAAACAACAACAAACAAACAAAAAGTTTTTGAGTAAAAACCTCTTATATTATGGTAATGTTTTATCTCTACCAGTTGATGTATAGTGAAATGTATCTGTCCGATCACTGCAATCTATGTATTTGAACTGACACAGTAAAGGTACTTTTTTGTGTCTGTTCAATTTCTAAATTAACATTGTGCAAGGATGAATGTATTGAAAATAATTAGCGTACAAGGATGCAGTATTATCTGTCTGGCTGATAAGCAGCCTTGTGCAGTAGGGAAAACTGGTTCAGTGATTCTTGCCCTTACTCCGTGAGATGTGCCAGGCACAGAAGTTGCTTGTTTACTGTGTAATGTGTAGAAGTTTTTTTTAAAGAATGTTCTGTCATAATGGAATGTAATTTAGATCATGGTTCTTACTGATACAACTGTTCTTAATTTAGGTTACAATGGGGAACTCCGAGAGTCAGTATACCCTTCAAGGATCTAAAAATCATAACAATACGGTTACTGGTGCTAAGCAAAAGCCTTGCTCGCTGAAAATACGTGGCACTCATGCAAAAGACGAGAAGTCTTTGCATGGGTGGGGTCACGGAAGTGCTGGGGCGGGCTACAAGTCCAGGTCCCTGGCCCGAAGCTGCCTTTCCCACTTTAAGAGCAATCAGCCTTACACATCGAGGCTCGGGGGACCCACGTGCAAAACCTCCAAAGGCCTCGCCTGCTCCAAGCACAGGACCAATGTCCCGGGAAAGGATTTCCAGGGCAGCAATGCTGCTTTCCCCCCTGAGAACGGCTTCCTCTGCGTTGGCCACCAGCCCGTGGAGAACCACGTCTCGTCGAGGGACCGCCGCGGCCGCCTTCTCACCTGCTACGGGAGGAACGAGAGCCTGGCGTCCACGCCGCCGGGCGAGGGTGGCCGCAGCCCCCGCGTGCTCATCAGGACGCTGGGGAAGCTGGACGGCTGCCTGCGGGTCGAGTTCCACAGCGGTGGCGGCGGCGGCCCGGGCAGGGCGCCCGCGGAGGCGGCTGGCGGTCCGGTGCGGCTGCTGCGCTGGTCGCCCACGCCGGCCTCGGGGGCGCCGGGGCCCCAGGACGCGCGCGCGGAGTCCCCGCCCGGCCGCCGCGCGTCGCCCACCAACTCCCGCCTGCGCTCCAGCAAGGGCAGCTCCCTGAGCTCCGAGTCCTCCTGGTACGACTCCCCGTGGGGCAACGGCGGGGAGCTGAGCGAGGCCGACGGCTCCTCCCCTGAGCCTGGCCTGCACGGCCTCCCGCCTGCTGACGCCAAGAAGCCTTTCAACACAAGCTCGTCTCTGTCCTCCCTGCGGGACCTGTCCCCCTCGGCGGTCCGCCTCTCGGACGAGTCCTTGGGCGCCCACGCCAGCCTCAGCACCCGCGTCTCCTTCGCCTCTGACATGGACGTGCCCTCCCGAGTGGCGTCCAGGGGACCCGTCCAGTACGGCTCCTTCACCCTGCCCTGCCGCAAGCCCAAAGCCTTAACCGAGGACACTGCCAAGAAGGACACCCTCAAAGCCAGGATGCGACGGATCAGCGACTGGACAGGGAGCCTCTCCAGGAAGAAGAGGAAACTGCAGGTGAGAGTGGGTTATGTGAGAACACAGCTGGGGAGGTAGGGACGAGCCCTTAGCGCCCCGCCCTGTAGCTCCGTCCCAGGCTGGTGAGCAGGTGAAAGTGAAGAGTTCAGCGTAAGACTCTGCACATTGGGCGGTGCCTGGGGCTCAGTGAGTAGGGCCCCATGTACCGAGGTTAGTGGATTCAAACCCATTCCCCACCGAAACACATTAAAAAAACAAAAAAATAGCCAGGCTTTGTGGCAGCACCTGTAGTCCCAGCTACTCGGGAGGCTGAGGCGAGAGAATGGCCTAAGCGCAGGAGTCGGAGGTTGCTGTGAGCTGTGACACAACGGCACTCTACTGAGGGCGATAAAGTGAGACTCAGTCTCTGCAAAAAAAAAAAAAAGACTCCGCATATCGCCTTTTCACGCCTTTTTGCCTCAGACATGCATTTTCACGGTTAAAACACAACTTCAGCCTTCTCATGTCTTAGCTTGGGCTGCAGACACACTGGGTGGCTTAAACCACAGACATTTGCTTCTCCTCGTTCTGGAGGCTGGGAGGACAGAGACCAGGGTGCCAGTAGGGCCAGATTCTGGGGAAGACTTTTCTCCTGGCTGCAGACTTGGCCTTCTCTTTGTGTCTTATGTGGCAGATAGAGAGCGGGGTCCCTGGGCTCTCCTCCCATTCTTATAAAGACCCTAGTCCCATCCTGGGGTCCCACACCTGATCTCCACTGAATCTAGTTATACCTCCCAAACACCCTGTATCCAAATACTGTCACACTGAGGGGATTAAGGCTTCAACAGGAGGCGGGGGGGTGGGGAGGGCACATATGTTTAGTCCATAGTACCCTGATTCTGGGCTTGCCTCTGTAACTTCTTTGAGCTCCACCGGCCTAATCTGAAGGCCAAACTGTTCTTAGAAAGCAGAGTTGGAGAGAATTCCTAAAGGAATGAGTTATCTGAGAATTTGGCCAGATCTCATTTTTCAAGTCCAAATAAAAAAATGAGATTATTGTTATTTTTGGACATATAGGCTTTTATGAACTTGATATTACTTTGAGGAAATTTAAATTTCTATGGTTCAAATTGGTACAGTAGAAAAAATAAAGTTGACAATATACATGTAATCTTACAACCTCCTCATGAGGATACCGGATGGAATTTCAAAAACATATTGTACCTGTAATAGAAAAAACATATTAACATAAAGCTCTTAAAATAAGAATAGTATTAGTATTAATAATTTTAATGCTACATAAAGTTTCATTGGGGGAAGAAAGTGGCTCAATCACCAGGAAGAAAAGTAATATAGCTTTTTGAGTAGTTAGTGGCCATTGCTAGGTCTTCAGGTTATTGTTTTGTTTGTTTTTTACCATTGATTATTTATAAAAAGTAGAAGCTATTTTTCTTCATTCAGTGTAAGTCATGAATTAAGGGAATTTGAGTGGGCAATTAGTACCTAGCGGAATTGCATTTGAATCGCCCTAGATAGACCTACAGAGCTTTAGTGGTGGAAGATAACATAACTTCCCTGAGCAGATTGTCATGAAATGTGACACTTGTTTCCTTCTTACGTGTGATGTCTGCCACCACTGCTGTCCCTGTCAGATTGTCCTTTGTTTCCCCTTTCTCTTTTATGCAGATATGAAGAATAGATACTTACCATCTTGTTTACAGGTTCACCTCTTCACATCCGTGAATGCAGTAATTTACTCACTTGGTAGTTGGCGCTTTTTCAGACTAAACCACTGGATGGAAGAGCTTTGACCTTGTCTTTCAGCTCTCGTTTTCCACCCAGCTGATAGTCATGCACAGTGGGAGAAACAGCTCCTGCCCACCAGGGGCAGCAGTCCTGGCAAACAGTGTGCCATCTTTCCATTCAAGTGTTACAGTGCCGACCGGTGTTCAGCTGTCATCTGCTCTGTCCCCCTAAGTGATACTGCATCGAGCCAGTCAGTCCCCATTTGTCTTCTGCACCACGTGATGTGGCCTGACCCAGGGCTCTCCTGAGTCTCATTGTTTCTGCTTTGGTTCAGTTTGGAAGCAGAACATTGGTGCTGTGTCCCACTCACTGTCCGTCCTAGTCCTTTCTGTCCTGGGCAGGCCTTCATTGCTCCTCCTGCCTCCCCCTCCAAAAACCTAACTCTGGATTATTTGTGTGCCTGTGGAGTTCCAAACAAGCTGATTAGAACCAAAGAATCTGCATTTTAAAGCTAGAAAGGACTCCTCTCATTTAAAAAAATGAGGGAACTAAGGTCTAGGAGTGTGAGGGCTTTTCCTGAAGATACGTGGCTAGTTGGGGGAGAAGCAGGGCCGAGCCCTCTGTCGCGTGTGTTTCCCACCCAGCCACGTGGCTGCGGTGTTACTGATGGGCAGGACTGATTACTTTGGGGTTGTTGCATAGTGAGGTGATGAACTGGGAGTTTTAAAAAGTGGCCTATGGGGCGGCACCTGTGGCTCAAAGGAGTAGGGCACTGGCCCCATATGTTGGAGTCGGCGGGTTCAAACCCAGCCCCAGCCAAAAACTGTAAAAAAAAAAAAAAAAAAAGTGGCCTATGAAGGCAGCTTTTCCAGTTTTGCTTTGTTTCTCCGCAGCTGATAATCTATTAATGTGAACAAAGCTAACTTTTTTGGCAAGTATGCTACTTCTGTTGGCCATACCTTTTGTTTTCCTTTCACAACTTCAGGTGAAGATTAAGTTTAGATACTTAATAAAAAGTAATCATTGCATGGGAGCTAAGTTTGTGATAAGGTTTTAATACTAGGATAGGGTTCCAAACCAATACACACTCTCTCACAGACCTACAAACTTCTTTATGCCAGCAGGACAGTGGTTCAGAAAGTCTTACCACAATGGACAGTCATTTGTTTTGACTTTTTAAGAAAGTGGTATAAAAAGAGCAGACTTTTTTTTTAAATCGGCCTTTAAAACCACCCTGGTAAATTACAGCCTGAAAGCAGATTAATGCATGAAAAAACATATACAAGTTAAAAAAACTTACACTAATTACAGAAAAAAAAAAAAAAGAGAGAGAGAGGGAACATGTACTGGGGAGGAATATGTGTTTGAGGTGGATAAACTTTTTGTTTCAGATCAGTGCTAACTTTGCATTAACAGGCCTTGTTTCTGACCTGGTTAAATTTAGAATGCTGTCAGTCAGGGTAGGCTAGGTTATGCTGTGGTAACAAAAGTTCCTCAAGTCTCTGAGGCTTAGCACAAGCAAAGTTTATTTCTCACTCATGCTGCATGTTCACCCCAGTTAGCTGGCGCATCTGGTTTACATTGTTTTCTAGGACTGCATGTTCATAGAACAGTTCCGGGCTGGAACATTTCAATTTGCTGTGGCAGAGGGAAGAAGAAAATGTGTGTTGACTTCTAAAGTTCACATTTGGTTTTTGTTCATATTTACTGGGCAAAGCAAGGCACGTTCCATGCCTAACTTCAAGAGAAGGAGGGCGTAGGAAATCATCCTACTGTGTTGGTGGGCAGCATTGGTGACCACCATGGAATTTATCTCAGAGTAGATGGGGGACATGGGACACAGAGACCTGGGATTTCCCGCCCTCTTAATTTTAAGCTCTCACTGCTCTTTTAGGCCTGCATTGTCTCAGGGAATTTCTGCAGAGATCTAGTGGTTCTTCCTTTGGGAAAAAGGAAGATGGCACGGGAAGAATGACGGGGCAGGGACTCAGTGCTTTTTCTTAGAATGTGAGGAATGGTGACCAGTTTCCCTTTAGCTTTTTATAATTAATTTTTTCTTTTTTACTTAAAAAAAATCTGGATTAGAAAGGCAGATTGTTTCAGATTCATGAGATGTGACACTTGTTTCCACCTGAGAGTTTGACTGACATCTCTTTTTCCCCTATAGCTTTATTGGCCCATAACTGACACACAGAAATTATATGTATTGAAAGTGTACAATTTGATACTTTGTTATATGTACACATTGTGAAATGGTTGCTACAATCAAGCTGGTTACCTTATCTGTACCTCACATGGTTACCCTTGTGTGTGTGGTAAGAACACTTAAGGTTTACCTTACAAGTATCCAATCTGATATCGTTAACCATAGTTGCCTTAGATCTTCAGAACTTATTCATCTTGTATAACTGAGACTTTCTACCCTTTGCCCAACATCTCCCCCATTACTCCTCCCTTCTGCCCTTGGCAACCACCGTTTGACCTTGTGCTTCCATGAGTTCGACTATTTTAGATTCCACATGTGAGTGAGATCTCGTATGTAGTGTTTCTCTCTCTGCGGAGTGACGTTCTTTGGGTCCCTCCACTCTTTGCTGTAGCAGCCTGGTCTTCAAGTTACGTTAGTCCTTTGTTATGATTATCCAACTAGGCGGAAATGGAAATTATTTGTATGGAAACATATGCTTTGCGAACATTAGTTTCACACCCTTAATGTGATGATTAGGAATCTGGTTGAACCTATTTAAAGGTATTTTATTTAATTTTTTAAAATGCCCTTTCACATTAGTTTGAGAATTCGTCGCTGGCTATTAGGATTCTAGATAGAAAGCTTTAGACGTTTATTAGAGACTGGGAAAGTTCATGCCTATAAATTATCACTATAAGTACTAAAATGCATTGTTTTCCTATTTCTCAAGGAAGAAAATTCTTGCTTTGCTATGGTTGAACATTCGAAAGTTGGCATTACCACTTCAAGTCTCTCCCTTATGAAAAATGACGCTGCGGGTGTTTGTAGGCTGTCTTTGACTTTGGCAGAGCTTTGCTTATTGAGGAGCACCCCATTATGGCTCTTGTATCCCTATGTTTTGGGCTCTGAGTCATATTCATAGCTCAAATAATGTTAATACTGACTAAATGAGAAGTATTCCTTCACCTCCTAGGAGTTTTTGAATAGCAACAAAGTGACAGTTAAGAAAAAATATCTTAAAAGTATTTTGAAAGTTTCCTGTCTAAGTGAGTCAGAGGGTCTGTTTTGCATTAGCATCAGCATATATATAAAGATGACTGTGGGGTGTAGTGTAAGCACAGTGGAAAAGAATGCTTTTAGTAATATCTGTTTGGGGCCCAGTTGTTCATGGCTGCTGAGTATTTGGAAGGCCCCTGCAGTCTCGTAATGATTTTCCTACAAAAGGCAGCAAGTAGTTCTACTTGATTTCTGGAAGAAATTTCTGAAAAGAAAACCTCTCTACACAGTCCTGTATTCAAAATAAGGCCTTCAATCAGGGATCCTTGAGCCAGTTTTCCCTCATTTTTCCTTTAAGGCATCAGGAAATATCAAAAGCCCACTAGCAGCTGATTAGACGTGAGGTGACAACCACGTCTCTGCAGGGTTACCTGAGTCTAGGCTATAAATGTGCCATGTCAGCGCCTGTTGAGTGAGAAGTTAAGCTTACTTTCTGCTGAACAATCTAGTTACACTGTTTACCTGTGAGTAGCCTATATGCAGGTTATTTTTCTTGAACGACTGGATTTCTAATCCAGATGTTGGAAGAAGCACCTTTCTTTCAGTTTTGCACATAGCTGCTTGATGCTTAGTGCATCCAGCCTCCTGGGGAGCAGCAGTTACTATATAAGTGGGAATTTTACTTAGAGCTACCTGTGTTTGATCTGGATCAGAATAAATATTAAAGTTAAGACTCGTGTCTTTGGTACCCTCCAGTGCCTGGAATAACGGAGGTACTCAGAAGGATGTAAATGAATGAATGAGTATATCCTTTTCATGTAAGAAATTCTCAGCTTATGCAAAAAAAAAAAAAAAACCTTATGTACTATCCAGTACTCTTCATGGATGAGGACTCCCAGGCGCACGGTTTTCACTATATGAACTGGGATAAGAAGATGCTGGGTCCTGAAGTCTGGAAGTCTAGACCGACTAGAAGCTGGGGACTGTGTTTACCGTGGGGAGAGGAAGAGGGGTTTGTGGGGTTTCTTACCCTCCCCACCCTACCTGGAACTGCTGATTTTCTAATGTAACTTTCAAATTATCCAAGAGGAAAATAGATCGCATGTGTGTGAATTCTTTCCTAGATTACTTTGATTCACAATAAGCAGAGAAAAAAGAAATGTCATTCTAGTAATACTAGTGTGTTTGAGACTTACTCATTTATTTCTTGATGCTCAGTAAGCACAGGTTGGGTTAAGGACAGCCATTGGTATTATATTTATCTCTGTAGGCACTGACTCCCTGGGTATAAATTGGACTAGGTAACACTATTTCTCCAATTCTTTTTGGTTTGAGGACTTGTGATTAAAAATATGTATTTGTTATAAGAATCTTGCTTCGCAGCACCACTGTTAGCAACTTCAATGTTACTCTTAGGCTGCGGTATGGAAGGGGTGCTTCGACCGTCTCTAACCTCTGACGGATGATCATTTGTGCTGCCTGCAGGAGCCGAGGTCCAAGGAGGGCAGCGACTACTTTGACAGCCGCTCCGATGGACTGAATGTAGAAGGGCAGGGGCCCTCCCAGCCTTCTGCCTTGCTGTGGTCGGGGGGCTCTGCTCAGATCCTGTCTCAGAGAAGTGAATCCACTCATGCGATTGGCAGCGACCCCCTCCGGCAGAACATTTATGAGAATTTCATGCGAGAGCTGGAGATGAGCAGGACTAACACGGAGAACGTAGAGACGTCCACAGACAGCGCTGAGTCCAGCAGTGAGTCACTCAGCTCACTGGAGCAGCTGGACCTGCTCTTTGAGAAGGAGCAGGGAGTTGTCCGGAAAGCTGGGTGGCTCTTCTTCAAACCCCTCGTCACACTGCAGAAAGAAAGGAAGTTGGAGTTGGTGGCTCGACGGAAGTGGAAACAGTACTGGGTAATGCTAAAAGGTAAGTGCGTTTTCAACGTGCTGGGGGTGCTGGGGGCGGTGGGAATCATTTCTAGGTATTCTTCAGGAACTGCTGCTGAGTCCAGCATTCGGTTTAACGTGAAGGGCTTCAAATCAGCATCTTGCTCAAATGTCCTATTCAGGCTAATAAATAATAAATGAATTTACTGGTTGCTATTGTGCAGGTATTCCTGTACCATTCTTTGATACTATTCCTGCATTTAAGGGAAGGAGGAAAACCAAATAAATAACCAAAGGTAGTTCAGTTGTTGGGAGCGTGGATCCCGAATCTCACATTCTGCGCATGTTCAGAGCTCTGAGCAGGTGTACTTCCTAGCCTGTGCAACTCAGAATAGAGCGTGGGTTATTTAATTTGTGTCCATCCTTCCACTTTGTGAACTAAGAAAGTCTAACTGTTATTATCACCAGCAACTGCAGCGGTTTTTTTTTTTTTAACGTAAAGGAAATAGAAGAATTTGATTTGTTAAGATGATAAAAGTTTCTCACAGACATTGCCATTTAAAAATTATAATTGCCTTGCTCATCGTGTATGTGTAGATTTGAAGAAATCTAAATGCCTTTTGAGGAGGCAGGAAGCTCTCAATGCAAACGGCGTTGGTGCAGACAGGAAGAGAAGCCTCATGGCCTCCTGTGTTTCTGCACAGACAGCACCCCCCCCCCCCCGTGACTGTCAGAGGAGCTGAAGGTAGTATTCAAAAGTCAGCCTCCTTAGCAGGTGACACCCTTCCCTGTCATGGGAGAAAGCAGACTGTGAATCACATGTGGAGATGGTCTGCGTGACGGATGCCCGGAGTCTCCTGGATTACCCCTTTCTGGCTTTCCTTTGCCCCATCTTTAAAAATAAGAGCCCTACTCCCCTAGTGTGGGAGGGCCGGTGTTTCCTGGTTATCTGGAAGCCCCTCTGGTAAAGATGTGCTTGTAAAGCCTTTTCATCCTGAGTGACACCTTTTCTAGCAAGTGGGAGAGTGGAGTTAGAAAAGCCCAGGACCTAGGGCGGCGCCTGTGGCTCAGTGAGTAGGGTGCCGGCCCCATATGCTGGAGGTGGCGGGTTCAAAACCAACCCCGGCCAAAAACTGCAAAAAAAGAAAGAAAAGCCCAGGACCCAATATCTGGCAAGTGCTGTGTCCTGTTCGCCAATGGAGGGTTGGGGTCTTTGTGTACGTCACAGCTGAGGAAGGCAAAGAACTTTCCCAGTTTTTACCTAATGGAGAGACAGCTTCCTATATAGGAAGATTTGGAAAGTTGGAATTGCAGGTTGAATCTAGCAGGGTAAAATTTTGAAGGGATAAGAAAGTTCTGCTTTAAAGTTTAAAAGCCAACTAGCTGCCCAGGGACAGGATAGGGAGATAGGTCTGCAAAGTATTAAAAGTGGAAAAGATTTGGGGGTTTCCTCGGCAGGCCGTTCGGGATGCATTTCCAAGGTGACCTGGCTGCATGAAAGTCAACGTGATTGACAGGAGCACATGTGAATTCGGCCAGCTCTGTAGAGATTTTGTGTGATCTTCAGCTATATCACTAAAGGTCACGTCTCTTGCAAAGGAGGTGACAATCTGGCCTTCCTGTGCCTTGGTTACAGTTGGCCACTTCCCTCCTCCAACATTGCAGGGGACTTGTTAGGAAATGAGGAATTGATTCTCAGAAGGTTCTGCCTGAAGTATCCTCTGAAGAGGACCGTAAACCTGCTGCCCCAGGGAGTGGTCATCTGTAGTGCTTGTGAATCTGAGTCTGACTCTGCCACCCACTCCTAGGATGTTTGTAATGGATGCACTTTGCTCCACAATCTGTCATGTAGCTTTTTTTTTTCATGTAAAAATTAGTTTCTTAAAGTGGATGCTTTGGGAGTTTCTTTCCTTTTTGTGGCTTTTTAAGGCCTCAGCAAACATCCCTGCAGTGGTGGAGGGGCTGGTGTTGGGGTGCACGTGTGTGTAACAATACAGCACTTTAAGTAGGAGGAGCATGGGTGACACAAAGGGATTTGGTCGTGTTATCTGGAGGATGGCAAAGGAATCTAGGGATATTTAGCCTGGAGAGAATGAGAACTGGGTGAGAGTGAACAGCAGTGTGTAGGAGGGAGAGTGAATTTCTTCTGGGTCTCCCTACAGCAGTGATTTTCAACTGGTATGCCGTGAGAGCGTCTTAGCTGTGCTACAAAAACTTTTAAAGATCATTAATTAAATTATTTTTGAAAGAAATTCAAAGCACAGAAAGTATATTCTTTTTATTTTACTCTTTATTTTTTGATCAACATTATTTAAGAGTTGCCAGAGAACTGTAGGTTCAAGGGCACCATGAGATTGAAGGATTGAAAAATACTGCCCTAGAGGGTAAGATGAGACTGATAGGCTGATTCTGAATTAACGTAACCAACAGCCAAAGCTGACATCCCTTCTACCGACATCATTTGTACAGAGCTGCATTATTGGAGGCTTCATGGCCGGGATTCAGGCTGCAGTGCTGGTCACCATGGTCCTGGGTCCATCGCACAAGGTGCACCAGGAACTTCGGCTGCTGGCTTCAGGGCAGGAAATGGGCCTGAGCCACCTTGCTCATTGCTAGATCTGCAGTCCTGCCTGTGCCCTGCTATCATGGTGTTTGCTTATAAAACACTTCAAGATCTGTGGATAAAGGGTGCTTTGTAGTGTAAATGTTATCAAGCTCACATTCCTTCCTTTCCTTTGCAGCCAAGGCAAGGCGTGTGATAAAGATGTTTTTTTCCAGCATAACCTTTTGCATGTGGCTTTCTACACCTCCACCCTCTGGGAATTCAGTGTGTCAAGTTCCAATTTCTTGGCTTAGAATCCAAGTTGTAGTGTTTGGCCTTAAAACTATTAGGTTAATCTTAGTTAAAAGCACATATACAGAGGGTGCCAAAAATGTGTACACATTTAAGAAAGGAAAAAACTGTGTTAAAATTGTAATACTCAGTTCCACTCTATATGTCCTGATAACAGAAAATGAGTACAAGTCATGTTTGACCTCTCTACAATTACAAGAGGTGCTCAAAGTGGTGACCACCAGCGTCCAAATACTCCTGACCACAGCCAACTCCTGCTTGAGCTAACGCTGACCAAAGCGTCCACTTGCATTGCTGTGCGTGCTGTGTTGGTGTCTTCCCCCAAGTTGTGCCAGGGTAGCCGGGTTTCCACGGCACACCACATCCTTTAAGGTCCCCCATAGGTAGACGTCAAGGGGTGTTAAGGCAGGAGAATGTGGGGGAAACTTGATCGCACCTCTTCATTCTGTCCATTGTCCTGACAAATGTCATCGAGGTGGCCTGTCACATCTCAGTGCATGTCATAATCCTGGGATGAAAACTTTCCATTTTGCTGTTTTAAGAGTGCAGCCTGTGCTTGCTGTGCTGACTCCTGTCTCGTGAACACGCTGGTAGATGTCTGTGTTGAGTGTGTGAATCGTTCCAACCCCACGGCAGGAGAAGAGGGACTTGCGGGTGTGCGAGGCCTCCTGCTCGTTCCCTGTGCACACCACACACTGCACGGTGCGTCTCGCACTTGCCACGAGTGTGCCCTTCCAGGCGGGTTGGAGGTCCTGTTGCACACTCACACTTCACTGCCCTTGCACTTCCACAGCGTTCTTGAATTTTAAATACCACTTCAGAATGGTCTGGAGTGCCTCAAATGACCACCGTGCTTCCACCCTTTTCTTTGACTGTCCTGCCTATCACAAGGTGATGCTAGCATTCCTGTGATTAACACCAGCTTTTGAGAAAATGTGTACACGCTGCTACCATAAATAGATTCAACTTTGAAAAGTAACACATAGATAACATCTTGTAAAATGTATATACATTTTTTTGACACCCCCAGTATGTGTATACATACACACATACATATTTAAGCAGAACTTTTTTTTTTGTAAAGACAGAGTCTCACTTTATCGTCCTCGGTAGAGTGCCGGGGCGTCCCACAGCTCACAGCAACCTCCAACTCCTGGGCTTAGGCAATTTTCTTGCCTCAGCCTCCCGAGTAGCTGGGACTACAGGCACCCGCCATAACGCCCAGTTATTTTTCTGGTTTTGCAGTTTGGCTGAGGCCGGGTTTGAACCCTCCACCTTCGGTATATGGGGCCGGTGCCCTACTCAATGAGCCACAGGCGCTGCCCTAAGCAGAACTTTTAAATTATTCCCAAAGCCGCCACGTAAATAAACTTGAAACACTTTTGGTGGGTTAGCAGTTATTAGCAAACCATCTGGTTCCCTCCCCAGTAGGTATACTGGGGACACACATTTATTTTAGGACTTGGAGGATGTAATAAATTTTTAACAAGAGTACTTCTGCTTTTCATCTGTCTTTTCCAATGAGTGGAATTTCTCATGGTTCGTTAGGGACTTTCTGGGCTGAATAGTTGGCAAGGTCAATGAAGATATCCCTGAAAATGCACAACAGACTGACTGATGGGCAGTGTTGGGAGAGGAGTTCTTGAAATAATTTTAGAATGCTCTTGATTCTACCCTAAGATAGGCCATCAGCAGGTAATGGAGGTTGAGAGGGTGTCAAAGAAAAAGTGGGTTTGAGGAAAGACCAAGTCTAATTGCTGTCCTCCCCCTGGTGAGATTGCTACTCCCATTACCTCTTCTCCTCTTGAATTATCATTGCTGTGTCAATCTGCTTTCTCTTTCTCCTACCCTGGTAAGAAGTCCACTGTCGGCCTGCCAGGTCATCACCAATGCCTGAAGGGGACTGCACCAGACGGATGGCTACAGTGCCGGGGTGGGTGCAGAGGCTTCATTATTGGGGGGGCAGCCTCTTTTCATCAGCACAGGGGCCCCCTTAGGGACACAGAGTTGAACTTGGCATAACAGAGTTAAGATTGATTTCTTGATCTTTAAATTGGATAGCCACAAAATTCTGCATATTGTTCTACATCCTGGCCTGGCTCTAAAATGAAGTGTTCTGTTTTGATTTCACTCTCTAAAGTGAAGCCTATAGTCTGCTGTCAATGGGCTGTTAGGTTGGCCGCATCTTGGGGGCCCTGGTTTGGCGTTCATTTCCTCTAGATGTGGGGGAGTACAACGTTAAGGAAACTGGGAAGTAAATATTAGCTCCGTGGAAAGAATGTGGAGATGGGCTCAGCTGGAGTTGCCATGTCCCCTTACCCTGGCTCTTGGACCCCAGGTCCTAGCAGACTGCAGGTGTAGTAATGGTATAGGACAGGCCTTTCCTCGTGGAAAGGCTGGGCTTATTGTTTCTAACTGCATCGCTAGCTGGAAAGAGACTGGCTCACACCTGCCATAGGAAGCAACTGTGGCCATAACCCTGTCTCCTTTTCCTTGTTCTTAATATTCGAGCTCTCTCAGCCTCTTATTTGGGTTGAGTTTGAACTGCAGGGAGGAGAGAGTACTCAGGGTTTTTTGGGATCATAAAGTACCTTGGAGAGAGGAAGTGGGGTTTCTAAAGGCCTTACTTGGGGCAGGCATCCTCCTCCCTAAACTTCTGTGCTTCACTGGGATCTATTACATAAACCTGTTTGTTCGTACTAAGATTTATTTTTAAAGGATGTAGTGGACCTTACAAGAGTAAAATGGCTTTTAAAACATTTAAATTTTTATGAATGAGGACGCGTGCAGTAGGATAAAATGCCATTCAGTGGGCCCCATTCATTTACAGCGTGCTGGAGAAGGCAGGCTGGTGTTTCTTCTCCCTGTCAGTGTAAAAGGTCTTTGCAAAGCACCTGGTTTGTTTCTGTTTGTTTGGTGGGTGGGACACGAGTAGTGCTCAGAAATGTTTATGAGATGAAGGTTTGAAGGGATAGTAAACCCATACAAGAAAATATACTTCTGAACATTTTAGAAGCATCAATTTGATTAAAAATTATGTCTGATAATTATAAGCCATTCCTGTGTTAATTATTATACTTCTGCTTATAATATTAGCTTATTAGGGAAAAAAATAAGTCCAGGCAGTCCCTGGGTTATGAATGAGATAGGTTCTGTAAGTTTAAGTTGAATTTGTGTGTAAGTTGAAACAGGTACATTTACCTGTTACCTAATATTAGACTGTGTTTGTAAGTGTGAGTTGTACATGAGTCGGCTGTTTGTAACTTGGGAACTTACTATAATAGCGTCCGTCTGTGAGTCGTATGTAAGTCGGATGTTTGTAACTTAGTGACTGCCTGCACTTAAAAGAGTATATGTCAACATTTTTAGAGTAATATTTTAAAATTCAGGCATATGTAGTTTCATTTTTCTCTCTTAGTCTAAGTAAGTAGAGTTTCCTATTACTGTGAGATAAAACCATATACTGAAATTAAATGATTTTGCACAGCATTTGGAGAATAAACTGGGTACTTTCTCATAAATGGCAGAGTTCCCCAGTAGACTTGGATTCTTTCTTCCACAAATTATAAGTGTAGTTATTGAATATGGGCTTTTTTTTGGCCTCTCAGATTTCAATCCCTAAATGATGAATAATGTGGTATTGTGTTTAAGAATGAGGGCCTGAGTTCATGTCCTTGCACCCCTCCGGTCTAGCTGGGACCAGGCCAGTGATGCCATCCCTCAGGTTTCTCATCTGTAGGGTGGGGAAGCATCCACGCCCTCCTCCGAGGGTTTCACGGGCCAGCTGGAATGCTCAGAAGAGGTAAACAGCAACTTACTATTTGGTATTGTTATGACTGATATTACACAGAAACATCCCATTTTCATTCAAGTTCACATACATACCACTGTCCACGCTTCAGACAGCAGATTCCCCTTGTTTAGCATGTGTGTTCGCCTTTATTAACGGTCTCTTTCAGGTTTCTGTGTGTGTTTACTGTATCACGTACCTTCTCCTGCCATTCCGGGATGGTCAGGTCTGTGACAGACGTGTGATTTTGCTTCTCTGGCTCACAGGGTGCACCCTGCTGTTTTATGAGACCTACGGGAAGAACCCCACGGATCAGAGCAGTGCCCCTCGGTGCGCTCTGCTTGCGGAAGACAGCATCGTGCAGTCTGTCCCGGAGCATCCCAAGAAGGAAAACGTCTTCTGCCTCAGCAACTCCTTTGGAGACGTCTACCTTTTCCAGGTACAGCGGTGCTTTGTAAGTGGAGGGCTGAGGCGATAGCTCGTACGCTACTCAGGTGAAAAGGAACAAAATTAAAAAGCAAGACTTAGAAATGAAAGAGTCAATGGTTAGGCTTTGGATTGGGCCTTAAGCAAGAGACATTGGCCTCTGCTCTCTGCCAAGGGTAGTGGGGCCATTGCAAGACCAGTCATTCAGACAGGGGTCATTTCTCAGTATCCCGTGAGGTGCCAGGATGTGGCCCATGCGATGTTCATTGGGACACACAGAGGAAAAAATCATAATCCTTGTTCTGGACAAGCTCGAGATTTAGTGAGTTCAAGGGCCAAGGTTTCTGGAGTCCAGGCTTTATAAGTGAAGCCTAGAGAATACCCTTGGGAGGAGCTTAGGCTCTTCCCAGGGGTCTCCGTGGGAAGAACGGAGCTAAAGAACACACTTCTCAGGAAAACCCCCAGAGACAAGTGCAATAAGGTCTCATTTCCCTGTGGAATTGGTCTTCGGCTGTTAAGGCTCAGGTCATCTGCTGTAAGGATTTTGGGCAACTTTCTAGTACGTGAGAAGTTACAGAACACAGCGGTTCTGAGCCACAGGGGTTGTGGTCCAGCATAGGTTTGAATCCAGGTGCTATTGTTACATTTGTGAGTCACCTTGGAGCACTTCCCTAACTTCTCTGAGGTTCTGACCATTCAACCAGTAGAATGATAATACTGTAGAAGATTCTTTTAATGGTTGATAACACGTATGTGTTAAGTGCTAGAGAAATTCCGTTACTATTATTAACTAAAAAGAGATGGGGGTGATAGGCAGGAGGTGGAAGGCTTCTCAAATGCCTCCCACTCTGAGCTCCACACTTCATGCACACCCAGAGCTGGCTGTCAATTGTAATAGCAAAGTGATGAATTCATGTTCATGTGAATTGTAGGGAAGGGAAATAGCTGAAACCCGCATGGATTTCTTAGGAATAAGTGTAAAATGAATATTTTCCTTTGTGATTCAGGCAAAATATTTCTAGTTTTAGGAAGTTGTCCTTGTTGGTCCGATTCTGTGATCCCAGAGGCCACTGGAGGTTTTTGACTCAGTGGCTTGACGTGCGTGTGTTTCTGGACATCAAGAGAAATTAAAGTCCTTCTCAGCCTGCTGTGATTCATACACACAGGGCGGCCATAAAAATCCATGTGCAGTTTTAAACTGCACACAAACTTTATTCTGCTGTATTCAAACTTTCTATATTGTTTTTTAAAATAAAGTGTGTTTTTTTTTTTTTATAAAAGCAGTATGTGGTCATCGTGTCAGAAAGTACTGAAGAGTAGAGAAAGAAAAACCATTCCCATATTTGAAAGCAATAACCTTATCCTGCATTGCCCCCAGTATTCTTCTGTTTTTGTTTTTTTTACTTGAGGTTACGCTGTTAGATGTAATTTTATATCCAGGTTTCTAAATTTCACATCCTAGTCCCGATATGTTCTATTCTTGTAACGTCATGAAGATCAGCAGTGTTTAGAGATTGCATAATGTGTCACTACGTATATGACCCTCGTTTTCTCCTCAGTCCCCTGTTGTTGACTGAGCTCATTTCCGGTTTGTCCACCTGCCAACTGTAGGCTCCACAAGGACGTCTGCTGTGCCCTTGGTGTCCTCTCAGCCCCTCTGAGTCTGCGTTGAGTGGTTGTGTGTGTTTTCGAAGTTAAATAGCTTTTATGAAGGGCAGGTACTTCCTGGACTCTCTACAACCAAAGCCCAGCCAGCCGTTTGGGAGAGCACTTTTGTGGTAAAGTAATTTTAAATGGGTTCCTCCCCCACTTTCTGTGTTTAGGCCACGAGCCAGACAGACCTAGAGAACTGGGTCACTGCCATACATTCTGCTTGTGCATCGCTTTTTGCCAAGAGGCATGGGAAGGAGGACACTGTGCGGCTCCTGAAGAACCAGACCAAAAGCCTCCTCCAGAAGATCGACATGGACAGCAAGATGAAGAAGATGGCCGAGCTACAGCTGTCGGTGGTCAGCGACCCCAAGAACAGGAAGGCCATAGAAAACCAGGTATGGTTCCTTTACACCTTGCCCAGGCTAAAGTGCCATGGTGTCGGCCTAGCTCACAGCAACCTCAAACTCCTGGCCTCTAGAGGTCCTCCTGCATCAGCTTCTTGAGCAGCTGGGAGCTGAGGCTACGATGCTTGTCAGGATGCCCAGCTAATTTCTCTGTTTATACTGGAGTTGAGTTTCACTCTTGCTCAGGCTGCTTTCGAACTCCTGAGCTCGAGGGATCCTCCTGTCTCAGCCTCCCAGAGTGCCAGGATTATAGGCATGAGCCACTGTGCCCAGCCCAGACTTGATCTTGGTGGTGTTTCTTACACCTTGGGAGAAGTACTAGTTTTTGTGGCTTCTCATTTCAAGTACTTAGTGGCTGCCCTTTTGTGACGTGGGTGATAAGGATGTGGTTTACAACCTTGGTGGTTGCGTATCTGTATTTACTAAAATATCTCGTCACCAAATCTTCCTTCCTAATATTGAGTGGTACCTTCTTGTCTAGCTGATTCTCTCTAATAAGGTCACTTTCTGAACAAAATCCATACAATAAAACTAGGAGAAGATTAGGCAGGTAAGATTCTAATGCAGAGAATGGTTTTGGAAAGTGTGGTTTGGTATAGCATAGCTATTTCTGTGTCTGTGGAGTCCCCCCCCGCAAAAAATCATTTTTCTGTTTATAACAGAGAAGCTGCTATTGAAAATGTTTTCTTTTCTCTGGTCTAATTTCACATATGTGGAATAATTAAATGGCTAGTTCCTGTGCTGTTTGCATTTTAGAGAAGGGGAGGAAGCTTTTACATTTTCATTTATCTTTGCTCACACAACCTAAAAAGATTTGCCTGGGAGAAGTTTTACTGGGAATATTCTCAGGATCAACACTTGAGGGTGAGGATTGGGAAGGAACAAGTTGAATTGTGATGCAGCTGGTCCCACACGGGGATCTGGAACTGGGATGGCCTTGGAGTTCTGTAGCTAGGCAAGGCAGTTGGGCTTCTCTGTACCTTCATATCAGCTAGTTGGAGCAGCTTCTTTCAATGGAGGTCAGTTCCTAGAGAGGGACCTTTGAGCTCTCTGCGGCTGGTGCTGCTGGCAGCCCAGGGAAAGATGCCTCTGTCTTGAAAGGGGCATCCGGTGATGTCCTGAAGAACCCACTGCAACCCCCTCCAAAGCCAGTTGTCAGATGATGTGGGGTGAATAGGATGAGGAATAGGGTGAAGACAGGTTGGTACGTTCTTGAGTTTTGCTTTCTTAGTTACTTGGTAAATTACTACAGAGAAACCAGATTCTTAAAAAAAATTCCAAAGTAACAAAATAATTTGTATAAACTGTGATTTATTAGAAGGGAATTTTACCTATAGTGTTTTATTTAAATTGCAAATTAAGCCACATCATATCTATGTCTGAATGTTTAACCTTGTTTGGAGTATTTTATTCATCTGCATATGGATGACGAACTTAGAATATAGTATGTGTAGAAAGAGATTCTGGGCTGGGAAAAGGAAACTGACAGGCAGGCACTGAGTGATCACTAAGGGTTTGGAGCGTGTAGCTTGCCAGTGGGAAAATAAGCAAGTAATGTCCCCCTCTACCTCTTGATCAGGTGTTTATCAGTGATGGTGAGGTGGAGGCAGACCTACCTACCTTTGTGACTCTTCTTCTTGTATCCTATTTTGGCTTTTTCCCTTCTCAGTTCTTTTCCTCTTGCTTATTTCTCTGAGATCTGCAAATATCAGTATCTCTAATAGATGTGTCTGATTTAATGAAATAGAAATAATTATAAAACATGGGCCTTATTTCTAAGAAATGTATATTTAGTTTCTAAATGTGAAACTAAAGAACATTCTAGGATGGTATAAATTAGGTGACAACTGACATCGTCATGCAAGGCTATGAGAGATCAGAGGGTTGAGGACAGAGAGGGGACTTCCTGGAAGAAGATGGTCTTCAAAAATTGGTAAGAGGTGGGCAGGTATGGAGGATGTCCAGGTTGAGAGGAGGGCGGGAGGGCGGAAGGACAATTTTAGAAGGAACAACCTGGTGGTTCTGGGCTCCGGATCACCGCACGGCGTGCTGGTTTAGACTGGGCAGTAATGCAGAGCAGGTGGTTAGGTTGGATGGAAGTCCTTCGGAGTCTTTGTCTTAGTGTGCGACAAAATGCCATAAACTGGGTGGCTTATCAACAAGAGAAATTTATTCTTCCATTTCTCCAGACTGAGAAGTCCAAGGTTAAGATGCTGTCAGCCTTGGTGTCTAGCAAGGACCTGCTTGCTGGTTCATAGAAAGTGTTTTCTCCTGCAAACTCGGGGGGCGGCAGGGCCGAGGGCTCTGTGCCTCCTTCCGTGAGGGCATGTCCTCCTCAGGAGGCCTCTGCCTTCTTGCCCTAATCACCTCCTTCTTGCGTTCTCTCTACCTTGCCTGCTTCGTCTCGGGGCCACACCTGCTCACATCTGGGCAGCGTTCAGGTCCCGAGACAGCTGCTTGCCTCCTGCTTCTGTCTGCGTGGGATGTCGGGGCCATGCTGTGCTGAGGTGATGTGACAGAGCAGAGCCTGACGGAGAAAGGGGCATCCCAGGGTCGTCTTTGTACCTTACGTATAGTCAAATCTTTAGGTCTAGAGAGAGGGGCGTTTGACATTGAGAGGCTCCTGGTCTGTGGTGTGTGTGTCTGACATATTTGTGTATGTATTGTGTGTGTGGCTTCTTTATGGGCACAAGAAGTCCAAGGAAACATTTTTTAAAACTTATATTTTCATTAAATGTACTTTCATTCCCTTGTCTGTAGTTCATCAGTGCTTAATTGATGACATCATTGTTGGTGCTATTTTCAGAGTGGGAGGGGTAATTACTTTAACGTCAACCCTGACACAGATTCAAGGGTCTCAGGTGGTCTGGTGGCCTGAAGAGAAGCTCTTTTAAAGAATGAGAGTAATTTCACTTGTGGCCCCTCACCTATTCTTTGCCAGGTTAATTACGTTAGTTATTTTCAGCACACTGCTCTGACACTGCTGAGTTTTCATTTCAGTTCACCCCTCCCTTAGAGCCCTGGCCCTTGTCCTCCCCACGTCCCCGTCTCCACACCACTGCCCCCCACACACCCATCTTCTGCTGATACTCTTGCACATTTCTGGTAAGAAACAATTTAGATTGATTTTCAGAAATTTGACCTGCAAGAATTCTTCTTATCTTGTTGGCAGTTTATGAGTCAGGTTTTCCCAAAGGACTTTGCAGTGGGTGACATGAATCACCACTGCACACCATCTTCCTTGACTCATTTGCCAGCAGTTGGAGAGAGAGCTGTTTGCTCTTTACTC
>CAUYRH010158226.1:0-14725 GCA_963574655.1 Perodicticus potto | reverse complement strand
ATCGAAATTCAATTTTTACACTACTTAATTAAAGCCAAAGTCGGTGTCTCTAATGTTAAAGTTTATTTGTAGTATACCAGTAAACAAAAGAAGGAAATTAAGAAACATGTACTAAATGACTAAATATAATTTTTCTGAATGAAAAAAAAAATATTTTGAAGCAAATAAAAATACAACATGCCAAAAATCATGAGACTAAGAAGGACATTTACAGTGATAAATGCCTACATTAAAAAAGCAGGAAGTTCTCAAACTGCCAACCTAATTTTGTACCCCTGAGAGCTTTAAAGATCACGCTAAGCCCAAACAGCAGCAAAAGGGAAAATACAGTTTAGAACAGAAATAAACAAAATAGAAAATAAAAAAAAATAGGAAAAATTCAGCAAAACCATGTTAATATTTCTTTAAAAGTAAACCAACCTGAAAAATTTTCATTTTCAGGAGAGAGAAGAGAGAGAAGAGTTGAACAAAATCAAGAATGAAAGGAGATATTTCAACTAATTTCAAAGAAATAACAAGGATTATAAATGGCTACAATATATGCCAATATATAGGACAACTTACATAAAATAAATTCCTAGAAACAAGCTCCCAAGACTGAATAATAAAGAAACAGAATGTATTTGAACATGCCAGTGTAACATATATATATTAAGGACATTGAATTGGCATTCAGAAATCTCTCAATATAAAAAGCTCATTGCCAGAAGGCTTAACTGTGAATTACACCAAACACTTAAGGATGAGTTAACACCAATCTTTCTCAAACTTTTTTAAAAAACTAAAGAAGAAACACTCCCAAACTTGTTTTAGGGGGTCAGCATTATCCTGATACCAAATCCAGACAAAAACACCACAAGAAAGAAAACCACAGGCCAGTAACTCTGATGGTTATAAATGCAAAAATTCCTCAGAAAATTCTAGCAAGCTGAATTCAAAAGCACATTAAAAGAATAATTTATAACATTTTTTTTTTTTTTTTTTTTGAGACAGAGCCTCAAGCTGTTGCCCTGGGTAGAGTGCGGTGACATCACAGCTCACAGCAACCTCTAACTCCTGGGCTTAAGCGATTCTCTTGCCTCAGCCTCCCAAGAGACTACAGGCACCCGCTACAACACCTGGCTATTTTTGAGTTGCAGCCATAAATGTTGTTTGGCAGGCCCGGGCTGGATTCAAACTCGCCAGCTCAGGTGTATGTGGCTGGAGCCTTAGCTGCTTGAGCCACAGGTGCCAAGCCTAAAAGAATTATTTATCATGTCCAAGTAAGATTTATCTCTGGGGTGCAAGACTTTTAACACACAAAAATCAACTAATGTGATATACCATTGCCATGGTATGAACTTCGTATGTTAAAACCTAATCACCAGCATGATGATATTAGCATGTAGGGCCTTTGAGAGGTGATTAGAACCAAAGAATGGAGGAACCTTTATGAAAAAGACCTTAGGGAGCTACCTTGTGAGGATTCAGGTAGAAGGTGTTGTCTTTGAACTAGAAAGCCCTCACCAATACAAAGTGTGCCATCCCCTTAACCTTGGACTTCTTATCCTTTAAAATTGGGAGAAATAAATTCTGTTAATTAGCCATCCAATTTAAACCGTTTTGTTATAACAACCTGAATGGACTAAGAAAACTGCACTAATAATGAAATCACATACATGATCATCTCAATAGATGAAGAAAAAGTGTTTCACAAATTAAACCATGGCTCAGATCATAAACAACGAAAACAGCAGATGCTGGCATGGATGCTGAGAGAAAGGAAGGAACTCTTATACACTGTTGGTGGGACTGCAAACTAGTATAACTTCTGCAGAAAACTGTATGGAGATACCTCAGAGAAAGTGAAAAGTAGACCCACCATTTGATCCAGCAATCCCACTGCTGGGTATATTCCCAAAGGAAAAAGGTCATTTTACTAAAAAGACATCTGTCCTCATATGTTTTTAGCTGCACAATTCATAATCACAAAGACATGGAAACAATCCAAGTGCCCACCAACACATGAATGGATTAACAAAATGTGGCATATGTTTACTATGGAGTAGTACTCAGCCATAAAAAAATGGCAATCTGGTATCTTTTGTGACAACCTGGATGGAACTAGAAATAATTTTTCTAAGTGAGATATTGCAAGGATGAAGAAACAAACACATGTATTCAACAGTAAGTTGGCATTAATCAACCAACACTTCAGAACACGTATGGGAGAAAATCTCAATGAAAATCAAGCTGAGGGCAGGGGGAACAGGGGATGAGCAAATTCACTCCCGTTGGGTACAGTACACACTATTTAGGAGAAGGACACACTTATAAGTTTGACTCAATATGTCCAAAAAACAAAGTATGTAAACAAAACATTTGTACCCCTTGATATTCTAAAATTAAAAATAAATTAAAGAATTGAAATCAAAATCATAGGGAGATATTAGCTCTCCAGTCTTCATTGTCTTGCTATTCACAATTATAAGATGTGGAAACAAAGTAGGAGCCCATTAAGGGATACATGGGTAGAGGACATGTAGTTTCTACATACAGTGTGATGTTTAGCTGTTCAGAAGAAGGAAATCCTGCCATATGCAATGACATGCATGATCTGGGGACATCACTCTGAGTGAAATAAACCAGTGAAAGGAAGGCTGACACTGTAGTGTGTGATTCCACTTACCTGAAGCATCTAAAATGTCAGACTCACAGAACCAGAGGGTAAAATGGAGGTTACAGGGGCCCGGTGGAGAAAATGGGGAAGTTGCTAATCAAAGAGCAGAAAGTCTCAATTATGCACGAAGATTAAATTTTAGAGATCTGTGATACAACATTGTGTCTACAGTTAACATTGTAACGTGCTCTTAAAATTTTGTTAAGGACATAGGTCTTGTGCTAGGTGTTCTTACCATACTGAAATATTTTTATTAACGTGTAGCAGTCAAATACGTACTAAATTGGTGCTTGTTTCCGGTTAATATTTTCTTTCATGAAACTAAGCATGCAGTAATTTACCTTTTGCCCCCTTGAAGCACGATGCTCCAAGAGATTTTAAATAAACAGTGTGGTTCACTTTATGTACTAGTTTTTTCCTCCACACTTTTGCTATATGACAATGTGTGTGTGTGTGCGTGCACACAAAAGCAGTGAATGCTATTTTTTTGTTGTCACCATTGTTTTGTTTTTATGTCTCACACGTGTATTTTATAACACACAAATTTTTGGATCACATTCTCATTTTTGCATCTGTTAAGCATTTACTTAATAAATGTTTTCAAAGAAATTTTATATTCAGCCAGCAGCCCTCAATAGCAATATCTACCTTGTGTACTCCTTTTTCTTCTTTCTAGACATGTGGTCTTTACTAGTTATGGCACATTTGAATTTGTCCCTCTTAATACCATTCAGGATACCATGAGAGGATATAAAACTTTGATACCTTCAAATCTTTATACATTGGGAGAAATAAATTCTGGGTATTTACATTGGGTAACATTGGGTATTTTTACTGTTTTGAAATCTCCATGAGGACAGGGACACTTTCTAGAAGAGTTACTCCATGTTATGATTATGCAAATCAGTCAGCTGAAGAATATAATGCTCATTTGTTATGTTATTCAAAAATTATGGAGCTGGAAAGGGCTTTAAAACTGTATACAGTGGGGTAGCCACTCTTTTTAAGAGGCAGAAATGAAGGTCCAGACAGGACATATCAAATCCTAAGGTCGGCTGCTGGGAAAGCATAAGCTTGAACCTTGTCTCTTTTTATTTTCATGCTTACAATGATCTCATCGAGTTTCTCATTTAATTCAATCATTCAGTGCTAGTAAATAAAAAAGAAAACAAGATTGAAACACATTTGAGTAAACACTTTTCAATGAAAAAACTGATAATGCCAGGTAATTTTACAAAATTCTAATTTATATTTGCAATGAATTATTTTCATAATGGAATATGCTTTCCCTTTAACTATGAGGAAAATGTGGCCACAGGGGCTGGATATGCCACACTCCACAGACCCTATATATTCTTTCCATTATGAAATGCCTGAGGGGAAGAAGATCATGTAAACCCAACTCCGGGAGCAAAGAGGAAGTGTCTGTCCCTGAGAAGGTTGGGGGTCCTGTGGAGGAGCCAGTTTGGAGCCCGTGTGCATTCTTCATCTAGGGTGTTAAATTTATCTTTCTCTCAAGAATTTATTTCTCAGACTTCTTTGGAATCTAGATAATTTTGCTGAATGGGACTTGGTCTTCCTATCTGACGATCTTACTTTTTGATATCAAAGGTCAATTTTTCATTCTCAAAGGAATTGTTGGTTTTTCATTCAACACATGTTTATATAATAAACATTACTTTATTCAATAACTTTAAGTACTTTCTCTGTGCCTGGATTTCTAAGAGATTCTTGTCTACTACTGGGATTTAGATAGTGAGTATAACATGCAAATTGTACAATGTGTTAGATCAATGCCAAAGAATCATAAAAAGAGCAGAAGGGGTTAAGAGGACTCTGAGGTCTGATGTGTGCAGAGTACTCCCTCCTGCCCAGCATGTGAGGTCTTCCTATGCATTATCTGGTCTACTCCTGACAACCACACTGCAAACATCAGAGCAGAGACACAGGGAGCTTAGTGATGATGTCACACAACTAGGAAGGGCGGAAGCAGAATTAAAATCTAATCCTTCTGGCTCCAAGGCCCATGGTCTCTGTAGGGAGGATTCAGTTTGGAGAAAGCAAGTATGTAAACAGACTCTGTGGAATCATAGGATAGGACACACTGTGTAAAGCACATCTGTAGGATGGGAGTTTGCAAACTTCTGGTTTTGTAAATAAAAATTTTTATGGGGACGTGGTCATATTAGTTTTCTATTACTGCTATAACGAAGTTCAACAAATATGGTGCCTGATAACAGTATACATTTGTTTTTTTCCAGTTATGGAGATGAGATGTCCAAAATCAGTTTCACCGTGACAAAGTCAAGTTGTTGCCATGGCTCTGCTCCTTCTGGGGGCTCTAGGGAAGATTCCTTTTCTTTACCTTTTTCTTTACTTTTTCCAGTTTCTGGGGCAGCAACCTTTGGATTCCTTGGCATGTGCCCTTCCTTTCTCTTCAACGCTGGCAACAGAGCATCTTGCTCTGGCTGTCACATTGCTTTCTCTGTCTGGTCAAATATCCCTCTGCCTTTGTTATAGGGACTCTTGTGAATCCTTTTAAGGCCCAGGCAGGTAATCTAAGATCCTCAGTTTAATCATACCTGCAAACTTCCTTTGGTCACATAAGGTAACAATCCCAGAAGTTAGAAAGGGGTCTTTGGGATCTGCTCTTCAGCCCACATGCCAGACACCCTCACTGATTTGCCTGTCACATTTTACTGCTTTCTTGCTCCAGTGGCATTGTTGAGCGCTTGCCCCAGAAAGTTCATGACCATAAAATTTACAACATTCATGTGTGGGGCTTTGCTAAAAAAGTTAGCAGTCTTTTGCTCTAAAGAAGCAGCACCTATCTTAAAGAAAGAGAAATTCCATCATCAGCAACTACTGTTCCCTGGGAGGGAAATGGATTAAGTCAAAATTAAATCATGTCAAAGTTAAGTTTAAATTTTCCATGTCCAGCTATCCCTGGGTAGGATAATAGTACTCTCTTCAATCACCACAGAGGTTTTCTGCTGCTGCTTCACATCACTGACAATTTTATTCTCATTTCCTGGAGAAAACAATATGCCTGTAGATTAAAAGGAAGACACTGGCGTCAGTGAAGTACAAAGTTGAAGCTGAATTGATGGTATGTGCCAACACAGTTTCCAAATGATATTTGTCAAATAGTGAACTAACTACTTAAGTGAAGCTTATGCTTGCACAGAATTCATTTTCGTTTTTCTCTTCTGTTTTTTTTTTTGTCTTAAATAGCATACTTTAGACTCACTTTATGTCAATCCTGCTATCGTACAAATGGAAATTTAAATTTCAGGTTTATGTAATGTTTATACTTCAAATATTACCATTACTGCTAAAGAAATACATCGAGCATCTGGGAATACAGCATTGTTTTGCAAACTATAGTTTTCATAGTATCGCAACAATGCCGTTGGTAGACACGTAATTACAACTAACCCCCAATTTTCCAGTACTGGCAAAAACATGAAGCTTTTTTGATAAAAGAAAATGGCTCTGTATAGAATTATAAGAATTTTAAAGATCATTGACTGGGAAGCCTAGAGTAGAGGGAAAATAAAATTTGAATCTTTAGTTTAGAACCTTGCCTATGCATTAACCACATTGGATCTGGGATTTGGTACATTGTTCCTTTTCAGTTAATGATAGTTTAGGGGTAGTAATAGCCAACACTTACTTAGAGTTTCCCTGAGCCAGGTATTGAGGCACGTGTTTAGCATACACCGAAGCATTTGATCTTTTTAAGGAGATCTATTGCTGCCACTCTACAGAGAGAAAGTTGAGGCACAAAGGCACAAGTAGCTCAACCAAGATCACCCTACTAAATAACACAGGAGCAAGGATTTGAGCCCAAGAATGTAATAGCTATGTCTTGAGCCACTGCACTAGGCTGTATCTCCCATGTGCATTTACGCCAAGGAGCTCCTGAGTTCTGAGGTATAAAGAAAACACTCAGCAAGATAGTGAGAGCTGGGCTACGGAAATTTTCTTCTAGAAGTTCCTCCAGCTGTTCTAAGAGAGCTGTGATTACCAACATACCTGTAATTCATTTCAGAAACTTGTTAATTTTAGGCTTTTGTTCAGCTGCTTTCAGCCTCAGCTACACATTAGAATCTCCTGGGGAACTATAAAAATACCAATGCCTGGCTCCACATTGGGCCAACTGAGTCAGCCTCTGGGGATGAGGCCTCGGTGCAGATATTTGATGTAAATTCACTGAGTGACACGAGCATGCAGCCAGGGTTGAGAACCCACCAAGGGCTCTCCCATGCTTCACAGACATAGTTCTAAGGCTACAAATGATTCACTCCATTAGGTATTGGAGATGAGAAGACTTTAAATTACCCAGTTGTTAGGCAAGAGTGGGAAACTGGTTACACTTGAATGAATGCTTATATGTTTTGGATTCAACAGGAAATCTCTGAGTGCTTTTTGATACTTTTAGCATTTTCCAGAGCCAGCAATTGGAGACTTTTAACATAGCTTCAACATCAGTGAACCCGCTCCCATGGAAAGAGATGGGAGGAATTCCTTTCTGGTATAGATTCCAAATCTTGCAATGCCTGCCAATTTAGAAGCAAAGGGAATATGTGTGTGGCTACTTCTCTGGATTCTCCTATGTTGTTATGCACCAGCCTGTTGCTACTCAACATGCTGCATGCTCTGTTTTCTTTTATTTAAGAATAAATTCATAATTCATAAGAAAAGCACAAGGATTTGAGCAAACATTCCCAGCATTCTGATTATAGGTATGACACTAAACAGATCAACAGACTCTATTTCACTTCAAGCTGTTGTAACATCTAGGGCTGCCATAAACTTGAGCATTTTTTTTTCAATGATGGAATAAGCCTGAAGTAGTCCAGTTTTGGAGGACGTGTGTTAAAACCGTTAGGGCTCATTAGCACAGTGCAGCAGGCATGTCAGGTTTAGGTGGTGCGGAGAGCTCCCTCTAGTCCAAGTATGCGTGTGCACACACACACACATACACACACACAGAGTGAAAGTTCTGCCGGATAAATCTTCCAGTTTATTAACAGCAATGAAAGAAATTATTGCATATGAATGTGTAAAAAAGCACAACTACTTTTTTTCCCCCTGAATTGAGGGTTATTGTGTTTATGAATTCTAGGAGAAAGAAACACTGAGAGGTGACATGTGATGACAAACAGTGTTACTTTCTTTCATTGTTTCTAACCATGCATCATAGAGCTTTGTTGTGTCTGACTGGCAGGCTGGCCATCTGCGTAAATTCCAGAGGTGTTCCCTGCCTTTGTCCTTGGAGATGCCCCAAAGTGGGTAGTTTCATTTGACAGCATCCTGGACTTTTGAGAGAACTAAGAGAAAGAGTTGACAGGATGATCCAATGGACCTTTTGTTTCCTACTCCTTTATTGGGTGGAAATAGTAAGCTTGCATTCAGAAATAGACCCTGTCCTCGAGGGGGTGAGCAAAAGATGCCCATGTTTGTGCATACTTCCTCTAAATATCCTTTCATGCGTGGATTCCCATCATTGTGAACTGGCAAAAAATGTTAAATGCTATAGAAATGCTCGGAGTCTGGCCAGAACTTAAATGTGACCATAATAAGTCTTGAAGATAAAACCATTGGCCACTGTAGGATTTTTTTCTTTGAATAAGAAGCTGTGTTTCAACCTAAGTGATTTTCTTCCAGACTTTCCTCATCTCTCGATACATTTTATCAGATTTTCTTTGAAGTGGAACTGGCAATCTCCTCTTTCATGCTTATCAGACTTTGGGATTTTCTAGAATGTAAGAGTCATTACTATAATTGGGATAACATTCATTCTAAATCAGGGTGGAGATGACACATCAGGCTTATGTCCTGACATTGTGATGAAGGCAATTAAATGCTGTATGACTTTTTGTCATTGTTGTTGTTGTTGTTACTTCAATTCTAGGATGATGGCAAAATGGTATCTCACAAAATTTTCTACAGTGGGTGGATATATGCGAGGTCATGGGAGAAGACTACTGAGATCCGTGGCCGAGCTGTGGCCACACGGCAGGTGCATAAGGAAGGCAGGTGCATAACAAGCTGTGTGCTAGTGTTCAGCATGAGGCCTGCAGGCACGGCTCTGGTTTGCTGTTCCTGTGATTTCCAATTTCTGTATCTTCTTTACAATATACAGTGAATGCGACAAAATCTAGGGTGACAAAATAATTGTTTGGTGAACGAGTCTGATAAGCTGAGGAGAACGTTTAGTATTTTATGGAAAATGATAGCAAGGAATTTATACTACTGTATACTACTGTATATATAATTTATGACATGATAGCAATGAATTTATACTATCTACATAAATAAAATATGCATTATATTATGCATATATAGATCTAAATAAAGATATATGCTCATAATGTCCACTGCTTACAGTCTAAAGAAAATCATATTTCATAATTGCTTGGCCTGGAAGACTTCTGAATATATTTATTAAAACAATATATAACATTGAATGAGAACCCAAGAAAGTCATTTATCCCAGAAATTATTATTAGAAAAGAATAAAGAAAAATGTTAAGCAAATTTTCTAAAACTATTTCCAAGGTCTTACTAATGTGATCATTCCTGAGCTCTTAAAAAGTGATCAAATTACTATAAACTTTAACTTTACCAAGTTAATTTTGAAAGCTATTACTAATGAAAAATTGGGATTGAAGAAAGTTGTTTTTCTGAAATTCAAGTTTTAGGCAGATTTTAAAAATTATCCCCCATCGAAGACCCAGTTTCATCCTTCTGAATATCCAGTCATTGTTATTGCCTAAAATGCCATATTTGGAAAATGAGAAGCATTTCCCAACAAAGCAGCAGAATTTTAGGACTGATAATAAACTACGTTGCAATTGTTCAATGTAGGTAAATTGATTCAATTACCTCAGAATATTTGCACATTTTTCAAAAAATTACCCTTGCTTTTTGGGAGTAGCTATGATGAATTTAGTACCAATATCAGTAGCTTCTGACTATGATTCTATATAACTTCCTTAGAGGAACTGAAATCATTCTTAAAAACAATTGCAATGTACAACTTAACTTTATTGTGCCTGTATTATATTTAAAGTGAATGTTTTGTGTGATATCATCATTCAGAAATATGTATTTCTTCAAATTTTGTGTCTATTCTTAGTTCAATATGTTGCGAGGATCAGGGGTGATTATTTTAAAATAGAACGCTTTGCAGGGAAAGAATTGCTTATTATGGAACTAATGAGCTCATTCGTTTTTGATATTTTAACCAGAGAAGAATCTTAAGAACTATAGTATATCATATTAGCATATGTGTTTATGTAATTTAATTGGGTTGGATGCCTGAAACCTATATTTATACATGCAAATAGAGCCCTGATTATGCAAATGAATCTGATTTCACCATGAAAATATTTACTTGTGTATAGAAATGAGATTTCCTATTTATAAACTGCACTGCTAGATGCTTTATAGTTTAAGTCATATTTTAAAAAGTAAGTCTCTAAATCAGACTTCTAATTATGCTAAATGAAAAAAGATTACAGTCTAGAAAATATGCCTAAAAAGAATATACAATTCTGCAATTTTCAAAATAATAAAATAATGTAGCATATTACAGAATGGGTTCAACTAGAAAATAAGACATCCATAGTATTAAGACATACTCACCTCTTCGGGGTGGAACACAATTCTAGGAGGGAATTTACCTAACAACCGCAATCAACATAACCTAATTCTTTATACCCCTTCAATGAATCCCAAACAATCAAAAAGAAATTAAATTCAGATTTAAAAAAAAGAAATACTATTTTCCCTCTGGGAAAGAAAACATAATGGGCTGGAGTAAAACAAAGATATTAAAACTATAATTCTCTTTATTCTTCTTATTTTCTACCAGTTTGAGGGTGACATCAAGTACTACAAAACATTCCACAAGGTGGCCTCCTAAAAGTGATAGGCACGAGTGGTGTTATTACTCTGAGAGGTGATCTATAATGGTGCAAGGTTGTTGAGCTCATTTAGATGATTCTCCCGGTGACTAGTATTGAGGAACATTCTCACTTCTGCATAATTAATCTCCAACAGTGAAGTGATTCTGGATGGTGTTTGTTTTTTTTTTCAGTTGACTCGGTAACATCCTTTAATGATTCCTTGTGGTTTGGAAAGAACACATGTTCACTGATGAGGCCATTACGTTCAGGACGTGATTGGCACTTGCCAGTTAGAGTTCTGGGGCTCTCACATCTTCGGTGTAGCCTGCTCCTTGCTGTTTTGTTTCTACGCTGACATTCCATTGGAGAGAGAGAAGACGGATCCGACTGCGGGTGGGAAGCATGATGTGGCAGGGAGAGCTTTGACCTGGGTACTGTGCATTCTGAAGAATGATTTCTATCCCTCTACTTACAAACTGCCCACTTGAATCCTTGGACTTCAATTTTGTGAAGAGAAGATGTTCTTTCTTTACTTTGAGAAAGTAAAGAACCAGCTAAATTGGTTCTTTCAGGGTCAGCTTCTCAACATTCTATAACAGAAAGGTCTCATAAATTTACTAGATGGGCATGTAGTAAGAATAACTCTTGTTGTTCTTAATTTACCATAGCCAACTTGCTCTTCCTTACTAACAACTGCTTTATGAGTGGTCAAGGGAACCGAAAACTAATAGAATCATGGTGCCTCTGGTTTATATAATACTTTTGGATATATCACTCTTCTTTGAACAAGAGCTTAGGAATTCGTATTTTCCTCCCTGTCCCCTCTCCTCTTCATATGTATAGAAAATAAGAGCCTAGACAGCAGTGTCCTGGGATTTGCACTGTGTCCTCTGAGTTTTGCTGCTCTGTGCTAAGCAGGGGCCGTCTTGTGTGCTTCCAGAACCAACCAGGACTAGCCCTGTTGGCTGTGTGGTGAGCCTGCTGCTGGCCCCATTATGGGAGTCCGTGATCCCACATGCTCCCAGTTATGGTAACCTTTTTCCATATTGTGCTTTTTTCAGAGTCTCTAGAGGCCTCTTGTTCACATCCTCCATGCTTTGTGCCTGGGTACATGCAAACTTATATAACCGCTGACTGTGCCACTCATTCTATGGAGATCATAAAATTCCCTCGAGATTATCTGCCTAGTCATCTCTACTGACCACACCATGACATGATTACTTGAAATTTCTCTAAACTCTGCACCTAAAAGCCCCAACTGTGCCCCTTAATAGTGTTGAACTTTGCGCAGTGGCAGTATCGTAGTCAATGAGTTTATCCGAGGTGCCATTATTGCTAATTGAAAACTTTTCCCAAACCCCTACATGACGACTTGAAATATAGATGGAATTGGCAATTTTTGACAGTCTTTATGGAGAAAGATTAAAAAAAAAATAGGGTTGGGTTTCTCTATCACTGAGCTAATGTTTCTTTTGCATTTTTCCCTCTGTCCATTCACCGTCTTTCCACACCCAAAGGCAGAAAGTGAAAACATGTCTAACTTTTTTGTCTTTTACCTATTAGATTTTCTGAGTTTTCTTCCTAATTAGATATCTTTTCTGCATTTTGACAATCACTGGCCATATACATTATACCTTCAAATCTAATCTCAAGTCTGAAGAAACAGTCTGTGTATGGAGTGTGATGCGCTATAACTGTTACTTTGAGGATAACAATGTAAACTTATTTTATTTATTTAACTAGAGACAGATTCTCACTTTGTCACCCTGGATAGAGTACCGCAGTATCATAGCTCGCAGCAACCTCAAACTCTTGGGTTCAAGAAATCCTCTTGCCTCAGCCTCCTAAGTAGCTGGAACTACAGGTGCCCACCACAATACCTAGCTACTTTTAGTGATGGGCTCTTGCTCTTGTTCAGGCTGGCCTTGAACTTGTGAGCTCAGGCAATCCACCCTCCTTGGCCTCCCAGAGGGCTAGGATTACAGGTGTGAGCCACTGCACTTGGCCTATAAATTTATTTTAAAAAGAAAAAGATGAAGAATCAAAAGGAAAAGTAGTGAGAGAAGTAGGAGGGGAAATAAAAAAGAATATTGAAGTTTTAAAGTCAGGACAACTGCCTGCTATCCCAAGGAAGATTGTAGGTAGGAATTGAGCATACAGTTCAAATGTTGATGCTGTTTATATTTAGCCATCTCAGAGAATGAATTTCCCCTTGTGATATTCAGGCAGTGAATAATAGCGATTTGAAGAAATGCATAATTAGCACGAATCTACATTTAAAAATGCACATGCTTGTTAATTGCTTTAGCTGTCTTCTTCATATTCACCAATTCTCTTCTTCATGGGAAAATTTTACTTCTTTAGAATATAACAGTAGCTTTAGAATATAATAATAGCAGAAACAACATGTCTGTTTGGAACAACATTATGGTAGATTGCATTTCCTATACACTCTCATAGGATTTTGTCGCTTCTGATAAAGATCCAGAGTTTACCTTCGATCCTCTTAAATTTTGGTGGAACCTGTGACTGCCTTGATGAACAGAACAAAAGATGTGACACTATGTGCCCTCTCTCTCTCTGTTTCTTTGTCTCTCTCTCTTTCTCTCTCCTTTTCCCTCACCTATCTCTCTTTCTGTTTCTTTCTCAGAACATCTGTTTCTGAAACCCCGCTACCATTTTGTGAGGAAACACAACAGCTACATTTTAGCTTTCTGCTTGGCAGTGCCAGACAAAATCTCAACAGAGAGCAATGATCAACTGCCAAAAAAGTGAATAAGCAAACCTTCCGATGATTCTTAACCTCAGCTTTTAAGCCACCCTAGCTCATTCTGAGTGTAGCAGAGAAAAGCTGTTCTCTTTCATCATTAGTTTTGAAAATAAACTAGTGATGAAAGAGATAGTTTAAAGAGTTACCTTTCTTTGAGTTGGCCATATTAATGGAAGGGATTAGATGAGAATCGTGATCCACTACTACCTCAACCACAATAGGTATGTATTAAATGTACATGCTAGTAATTGTTCATAACCTCAGAGAACAATGGAGTTGTGACAGATCCTTAACTTTCTGTGATAGCATTTCCTAAATTTGGAGACTATTTAAGATGAAATTAGCCTTCAAATTTATTCACCCATGGTTTATAAATGACCTCGAGGCCTAAAGATTTGGAGGACCTGAATAAAGTATATTCAGCTGAATGGAGATACAGTCAAGACCACAACCGCCATGCTACATTGTGCTTATCTTTGTTGTGTGCTATGACCTTTGGAAGTTTCATGGCTGTGCTCTCTGGCTAGCCTCAACAACTCTTAGTTAAACCCTGTGATACCTAAATACGCTCACTAACTCTCCCACTACTAACACTTTTCTACCATTCCTGTCTACTGATGAAAAGGCACATTGTCTTCTCACACCAAGTGAAATAGTATGAAAAGAGCTAAGAAAGAAACATTTCAAAACAACAAGAGCAAAAGCTTTTACATTAGATAGGTTTTGCCTCTTTAACATTTCCATTTATTTTTAGGACTTTTATGCATGTATATTTAGGGACATCTTTTTGTTTTTGTAGTTGTTGTAGGGAAATAACATCTATTGGCATTTTCCTACAGGTTAAGTGGAGAATGTTGACCTCCTTCTGGAATTACTCAAAACTGTTAATGTGGAGCAAAACAAAAATAATAAACAGTAGGGGGGGAGTCAGAGTAGAGTAGAAGGTCAGAAAATAGGGCCTTATGCTTATAAAGTTGTATTAGTTCATTCAAAGTAGACTGCGAACTAGTAAAACATAAAGCTATTTTATTATTAACCTAATTCGAGGGAAACACAACATGAAAAGTTCTTTTTTCACTTTTTTCTCCTAGGCAAGTCCACTTGAATTAATAGGACAACCAACCATGTGTCTAAGGATGTTTTCAGCAAAGAATATCAAGCTGTCAAATCACCACTAACATTTTGGGGGTTGCATTATCTCAGCAGGCCAGTGCCCTCTATTTGATTGCAGACTGCTTTTTTTAAAAATAATTTTATTAAATCATAATTGTGTACATTGGTGCAATCATAGGGCAGAATGTGCTTCATATACAATCAGAAACATTTTGATCGTACTGTGAGAGATAGCCTTCATAGCATTTTCTTAATCACTATATA
>CAUYRH010158223.1:0-43326 GCA_963574655.1 Perodicticus potto | reverse complement strand
TAAATATATTTATTTTTTGGGGGGGGCCTTTGTTCCAAATAATTTTTGCACAACCCCCAAATTTTGGTGGGGGCATGTTAAAACCCCCCCCCGGGCAAAAAAACCAAAAAAAAAAAAAAAAAAAAAAAAAAAAAAATCATTTCTATGAGTCTGTGCTGTGAACAAGGAAATAAGAGTTGTATTTCAAGATCAGGGTATGATAGAGGCAGACCTGCAGTTTCAGTCCCATGCCAACATTTCACATCTGTAGATTAGAATCTAGAACTCAATAACATCTCTGGTGCTGCTTCTATGGTCCACATACTGTCCTTAGTGTTGGGGAGCTAGCAGTGACCAGGAATTTTATTTTTATTTATTTATTTTTAATTTGTTAATTGTTTATTACACGTATTCATAGCTTAGGAACACAGGTCAGTGACAAACTTCTATGTATAACAGCCCAAAGAAATTTTTATATTCCAAAATTACTTTGTGCTCTGAAAGATACCAGCCTTTCTCATCTCCTCAAAATCTTTCTTTCTTTCTTTTTTTTTTTTTTGAGACAGAGCCTCAAGCTGTCACCCTGGATAAAGTGCTGTGACATCACAGCTCACAGCAACCTCCAATTCCTGGGCTCAAGTGAGTCTCCTGCCTCCGCCTCCCAAGTAGCTGGGACTACAGGCACCCGCCACAACGCCCGGCAGTTTTTTGGTTGCAGCCGTCATTGTTGTTTGGCAGGCCCGGGCTGGATTCGAACCTGCCAGCTCAGGTGTACGTGGCTGGCGCCTTAGCCGCTTGAGCCACAGGTGCCGAGCCATCTCCTCAAAATCTTTCATAGAATCATAATTTCCATAGAAATCTGCATACGCCTTCTTTCTTGGTTCAGCCACAGCAAACTTACAGAAAGCTGCAACCCCCAGGGGCATAAGCAAATGCTCCAACAATATGAACCCATGGGCATCTAGCCAAGAGGGCACGCATCTGAGATTTGGCCAAAGCACTGGAAGCCATGGTAGTTGCTGTCCTTGATGGGTATGCCAACCTCAAAGGATGGAAGGATGGGAAGCCACATCCTTCCTGGCTGAGGGAGAAACAAACTACTGACCAGGAATTTTAGATAGTGACTTTGTGAAACTCAGAGATTGGCAATGGACGTTGGGCAAGTAACTCCAAGTTTAATGAGTCTTACCAAATGCAAAAATGAGGGCACCTATAATAAGGAGATTTGACAAGAGTCCAGAGGGTTGGGGAAAGTTATCAGAGAGAGAGATGATTTTTAAGGTGAGACCTCAAGCAGCAGTAGCTTGTGCTAAGTGAAGAAGAGAATCAAGGGAATAGTTCAATTTATGAGGATGAAGCCTCAGGAATTGGGATTTTCTTTTTTTTTTTTTTTTTGAGATAGTCTCACTATATAGCCCTCGGTAGAGTGGCGTGGCATCACAGCTCACAGCAACCTTAAACTCTTGGGCTTAAGCGATTCTCTTGCCTCAGCCTCCCAAGTGACTGGGACTACAGGCTCCTGCTATTGTTTTTGTTGTTGTTGTTGTTGCAATTGTCATTGTTATTTAGCAGGCCCAGGCCGGGCTCAAACCCGCCAGCCTTGGTGAATGTGGCCGGCACCCTACTCACTAAGCAACAAGTGCCAAGCCGTGGGATTTTTTTTTTTTTTTTTTTTTTTGTAGAGACAGTCTCACTTTGTCACCCTGGGTAGAGTGCCATGGCGTCACAGCTCACAGCAACCTCCAACTCTTGGGCTTAGGCGATTCTCTTGCTTCAACCTCCCAAGTAGCTGGGACTACAGGCGCGTGCCACAACACTCGGCTATTTTGTTTGTTTGTTTTGCAGTTCAGCCAAGGCCGGATTTGAACCTGCCACCTTTGGTATATAGGGCCAGCGCCCTCTTGCTGAGCCACAGGCGCCGCCCTACCATGGAATTTTTTTTTTAAGGTAGTCGGAATATGAAACTTTTTTATACAGAAAAATTAAAATAAAATTAGATCCTACCAACCCCACTACTGGCTGCATACCCAAAGGAAATGAAATCGAAAGTACATCAAAGAGATACCTGCACTCCTGTGCTCACTGCAGTCTCATTCACTCTATGGAAGAGAGGGAATCAACCCAAGTGGCCATCAATGGGTGAAAGGGTGAAGACAATGTGATGCCTCTGCGCATGATGGACTACTGCGTATCAGCATTACAAAAGAGGAAAATCTTGACATGTGTGATGAGATGGATGAACCTGGAGGACATGATATTAAGTGAAAGAAACCAGGCACAGAAAGACAAACGCTGCGTGATCTCACTCATGAGCATCAGGGCAGGTTCTCCTTAATTCCCATTGTAAATTCCACAAGACCAGATCTCTCTCACACTGCCTTTGATCTCCTGACACCTGTCACACTGCCAGCTCAGTGTAGCTGAGGCAGGAGAACATCCATTCTAACATCTTGCTGCTGTAGACACTTAGGGTTCCCTATAGCACAACCTGACCTCTACACTGCTATCATGGGCAATTTCATGACGGGGTCCGTCCTGAAGTTTGCACCCTGGGAAGTCTCTGCTTTTCTGCTTCTGGACTTCCTCTGCAATAGCATAAGGCTGCTCAACCTGAGAGCAGGTACAGCTGGGAAGCAGGAGTGGGGCTGTGCATGCACCAGTCAGTGGACCACCAAGTTATTGGGTAGATGTGGATAAATGTCCCAGCCCCTGCCCTGTTCCATGGGACAATGTTCTTTCCGGTTCCTCAGAGGGATTGAGTCCCAGAAGTATAAAGCAGTAATCAGCTACTAATACGCCCTTTTTTGGCTTTTCTCCCTTCCCTGTCTCGTTTTCCTCATTCTTTCTTCTTGGATCATATCCCAGAAAGACATCCTCCACCCAAGTTCTTGCCAAAGGGTGTGCTTTGGAGGGAGACCAAACTAAGACATTATTGTATACGAGAAAGTAATTGCACCAGGAAAATTTAGATCTACTGTCTCTTCTGCCTGGGTTCTTAGGAGCTTATAAGCCAATGAGAAATAAGCCCCTCACCTCTATTCTGATCAAACAGCTTTGGGAAAGAGGGCGAAGGGAAAAGTTGGCCTTGCTCTAATGGAGAGGCTGAAATGGGAGCAATAAAGGGTCAAACCTTTGCTCAAACTTTCTTCTCAGCTTCTCTTTGGGTCTAGAAAGACAGGGACCCACACAGAGCCTTGGTCCTGGCGGAGCCATTAACAAGAAGTTCCAAATAAATCACCTCCCTCCCAAGGCAAAGCATGTAGACACCTGCAAGTAACTTCTATTCTGGAGCCAGCCTGTGCACTTGATAGATGGTTTCCGTGTTTCTTTCCTTTTCTTTCTCTAGGTGTTGCTGTTAAAAGGGTTGATTATTCCGTGGAGCCATGAAAGTGGCTAGAGAGAACTGAAGGAGTTTGCAGCCTGCTGAAGTGCACCCGAAGGAGCCATTATGAAATGCAGGAGAAAAGAGTATTTTTATAGGAGGCACCAACCTGCGCGAGATCTTTGAGGTGGGCGTGAGCGCAGCAGGTGGAGAGCCGAGGAAGGGAGGTGAAGAGTCCAGATGAGGCTAGAATGAGGGCCTGGAGGCAGCTAACTAGGGCCTAATAGGCCTGTTGGAGAGTTGACAAGTTATACTGCACTCAAGAGGGTTACCTTGGACCAGAGGAGAAACACAGGATGGGAGACAGAGAAAACAGGGTAGAGGGAAAGTTTTAATACTGATTTTTTTTTTTCAGATTGGAGAAATTTGAACTTACTTAAATTCTGAAGGGCAGAGCCAGTGGGGAGAAGGGTTGAAAGTGTAGCAAAAGACAAGGGTCAAGGCAGCAAGGTTTCTCCCTCACCCAAGAGGAGAAGATGGAGGGAGTTGAGATTCAGACCCCAAGAAGAGAAATTGGCCTCAGGCTACTAGACAGTCCTCCACTGTAATAAGAAAACATTCAGCCGGCAGCGTGGCTCATGCCTGTAATCCCAGCACTCTGAGAGGCTAAGCCAGGTGGATTGCCTGAGCTCACAAGTTTGAGACCAGCCTGAGTAAGAGTGAGACCCCTGTCTTAAAAAAATAATAATAACTGGACACTGTGGTGAGCACCTGTAGTACCAGCTACTCGGGAGGCTGAGGCAAGAGAATTGCTTGAGCCCAAGAGTCTGAGGTTGCTGTGAGCTGTGATGCTGTGGTACTTTACCAAGGGTGACAAAGTAAGACTCTGTAAGAAAGAGAGAGGCTCGGCGCCTGTGGCTCAAGAGGCTAAGGCGCCAGCCACATACACCAGAGCTGGCGGGTTCAAATCCAGCCTGGGCCCGCCAAACAACAATGATGGCTGCAACCAAAAAATAGCCGGGCATTGTAGCAGGGGCCTGTGGTCCCAGCTACTTGGGAGGCAGAGGCAGGAGAATCGCTTGAGCCCAGGAGTTGGAGGTTGCTGTGAGCTATGATGCCCAGGGTGACAGCTTGAGGCTCTGTCTCAAAAAAAAAGAGAGAGAGAGAGAAAGGAGGGAGGGAGGAAACACTCTACCCAGGATGACAGCTTGAGGCTCTGTCTCAAAAAAAAAAAGAGAGAGAGAGAGAAAGGAGAGAGGGAGGAAACATTCACAAAAATAATAATTTTTTTTTTTTGAGACAGAGTCTCACTTTGTCGCCCTCTGTAGAGTACTGTTATGTCACAGCTCACAGCAACCTCAAACTCTTGAGCTTAAGCGATGCTCATATCTCAGCCTCCCAAGTAGCTGGGACAACAGGCGCCTGCCACAACACCCAGCTATATTTTTATTTTTTGGTTGTAGTTGTCATTATTGTTTGGCAGGCCCGGGCTAGATTTGAACCTGCCAGCTCCGGTGTATGTGGCTGGCACCCTAACCGCTGAGCAACAGGCGCCAAGCAACACACACACAAAATTTAACTTTAGAAATGATATTTTGAAACCACATATCAGAAGGTATACAGGTTTAGCACTTATAGCAAGCGGCTAAGGTACCAGCCACATACACCAGAGCTGGGGGGTTCAAATCCAGCCCAGGCCTGCCAAACAACAATGATACCTACAACCAAAAAATAGCCGAGCGTTGTGGTGGGTGCCTGTAGTCCCAGCTACTTGGGAGTCCGAGGCAAGAGAATCCCTCAAGCCCAGGAGTTGGAGGTTGCTGTGAGCTGTGATGCTACGGCACTCTACGCAGGGTGACAGCTTGAGGCTCTGTCTCAAAAAAGAAAAAATGATATATGACAGAAGAGGCATTGGTTACATTTTATCAGATTAATTGAATATTGGAGTGATTTCTAAAAAAAGCATGTATTTAGAATTGTAAAATTCTATGTTGTTTAATTACATATATTAATTTTATGTTTAAATTAAAATGTGGCATGGCTTGTTTTCAAAATTATAAAATTTGTATGTTATCAAAACCTGGTATAGAAAGACACTTATTCTTAATACTTAACGGTTTTGTTGTTTCAGTTACTTTTAATAATAAAAAAAGAGCTTTTGGTGCCTATAAAGAAAAAAAGAGAGAGAAGAAAACATGGGCAGAGATGCAAACAGGTTTGTATGGGACAAGAAGTTAAATCAGGCCCTGCCTGATGGTTTCCGTTTTCTCTGTAAGGTAGAGGTGAAGTTAGGTTCTGAAACCAAAGTTCAAAGGGAAAGGCATTGCAGGAGAAGGGAAGCAGTTTGAAACAGATGAGGTGACAGTGTGTCAAGGTTTCCTAGGGACAGCTCCAGCTGAAGCCTGTTACCCTGGCCTAATGATTGATAGTGGCCCCTTTCACTCTCAGCAAAGTGTCCTGGTTTGGAGAATAAATTATGTGGTTACCCTAAAACAGGAGCAAAATCTTATTAGAAGAATCCCAGTGAGATAGCTAACCTTTAAGAGTTCAAGGTTGCTGTTAGCTTTTCTGATCAACAAGCTGCCCTAAAGATCTGGAAGGTGGCAGTGGGGTGAGTGGTGCATAAGGACATACACCTGGAGCCACACTGCTGGCTTTGTTCATTTGCAGAATGAGATACTCATAATACCCACGTTACAGGGTGGATGTGAAAATCAAATGAGAGAACACCCAGAAAGCACTCAGCGCAGAGCTTGGCGCATGGTGAGGGCTCGGTGAATGTGAGCGGTGGCTATTACTGAAGGTTGGCTAAGCATAAAGACCACAGGCTTTGATATTATGAAGACCTGGGGCCCCTTGGTAATTGGCTGGGGTCTGTGGGTAGTGAAGAGAAAACACAGGAAGTCTCTAACATAAGACACGTGAATAGGTTTATTCAAAAACATTATCCAGCAGCACCAATTAGCCCCCGATCTGAGGAGACTCGGCAACAATGTACAACCCAGATCGGTGTTTTCTCTGCCAACAGCCTGTTTACCAGATCAGCCCGTTACACACGCATGGATGTAGCACGTCAGGCTGGTCCCCTCTAACCGCGATGCCTGAACAGCTTCTTGTCTCTCAGGCCTCCCATATCCCGGATACCCTTCCCTCAACTCACCTCTTAAGTACAATTTGTCTGTCTTTTCTTTATAATGGACTCACAGGGTGTTCCTCTGATTGCCTCAGGCTTACTGCTCTCCAAATGCAGGTTTTTGTACCTTCATCATGATCACCAGAGGGCTGGGTAAAATGCTAATTCCTTTGGCCCCACTCCACCCACCCGTCAGGATGGGGGCTGTGCGGGGCGTGACCTGAGAGTTCACCTGTTTATCAAGGTCTGCGGGTGACTCTGCTGAACACTAGAGTTTGGGAATCACTATGCTTCACCTGCTCTTCTGTTCAGAGAGGAAGTTCCCCAGCCAGAGATGTCTTTTGTCTCCAATCACAAAAGGTTTCTTTCCGTCTGAGTAAAGCCATGAAATGACACTCTCTGCTCGATGCTCAGTCTGGGATTTGGAGAACATGAGGGGGGCTCTGGGAGCTTTTAATCTGTTCTCCTCGGCTTTCTGAAAAGCCATGTCATGGACTGTCACAGGGAGGCAGGTGCAAGGCCAGGGTGCTGCACCCTGAGACCCTCTGCTTGTGTGTTTTCACATCTGGGGTTTCTGACACAGAACTTGTTTTAAAATGGGGCACTATTGCTAAAAGAAAACAAGTTTAGAATCTACTATCATGTCCAACTCCTTATTTTACAAATTAAAAACTATTATAAAAAAACAAATAAAAACCAAACACCAAAGATCCCAGCAGTAGATGGACTTTTTCAAGGTCGAACAGTCTAATAGCAAAGTTGGGGCCAAAATCAGGTCTCCTGGTGTCTTGCCGGCAGGATTTTACTTGATAAAACCAATTTAAGATGTAACAGAACTCCAGAGTGTCCCAAAGGTCACCATACACACATACATAGGGAAAATGGGAAATTGTAGCTAAAGGTACCTTTATTTAAAAAATACTCTTTACAGGCTCGGCGCCTGTGGCTCAACGGGCTAAGGCACCAGCCACGTACACCTGAGCTGGCGGGTTCGAATCCAGCCTGAGCCCGCCAAACAACAATGATGGCTGCAACCAAAAAATGGCCAGGCATTGTGGCGGGCGCCTGTAGTTCCAGCTACTTGGGAGGCAGAGGCAGGAGACTCGCTTGAGCCCAGGAATTAGAGGTTGCTGTGAGATGTGATGCCACGGCACTCTACCCAGGGCAACAGCTTGAGGCTCTGTCTCAAAAAAAAAAAAAAAAAAAAAATACTCCTTACAAAATTGCATAAAATGTTTCTCTGTGTTGATATAAACATAAAAAATATAAAATATAATATCAGTCTGTTAATTTCCTATCATGACGACCTTTGGGACACCCTGTATATGTGGCAGTGTCCTGGCACATAGAAAGCCAAGACATGTTGTTATTATGGTTGGTGTCATAATTAATCTGTGTTTATGTTCATTTGCACTTGTTATTAGTTTGTATCTGGGACAGGACGTGCACAAAGGAAACTCAGGGGAGTGGCCTGAGGACCAGCAGTCTGCCCCAGGGGGTCTACATACATGAGGGCAGGGACTTTTTGGTTTTTTTTCTTTTTTTCCCTGTAGTCACTTCAGCCACATTCAGGGTCTGACTCTCCATGGCACAGGCTCAAACTCTAAGCCATCAATGACACTCGGAGTTTACACTGTTGTTGGGGTAGAGGCTGGGGCAGATAAGCAGTGTGCAACAAACAAACAAATGATACCTTTAAGTAAGAGTACTGTGAGGAACACAAAGCAGGATTAAGGAACACAGCAGGACAGAGGCCGACATCCCCTTGGCTAGGGTGTTCAGACCAAACCTGCTCGGCCTGACCTTTCCTCCCTGTGCACAGTCCGCAAAGCCACCAGGAAGCGTGGGGATAGAGGAAGGAGATGAGCTACGATTCAACACTTGGGCAACAACCTACCTTTGTGTCTATCTCTGGTGTGACTCCTCCTCCTGCGGTCTGGCTGATGGAGTCCCCTTGACGGAACCTGGATGGGCACTGTCAGGGTATACATCTGCGACTCTTCTTTTGCAACAGGTCCATGCAAAATTTTCTAATAAGGTATAACCCTTCATTTGATCATTTGTTTCTTTAGGAATAATTTGCATATCTCACCTCTGATCTACTAAGTATCAACTCAGGACTTGGGAACTCAGAAGGCACTCTGGCAATCTCATTTTCTTCTTTTCCCAGGCTGCTTACTACTCACCTCTCCCTCCACCATTTTTTTTTCCCACACTGAAGAACACTAAACATTTTTCTTTTTCTTTTTTTTTTGAGACAGAGCCCCAAGCTGTCACCCTGGATAGAGTGCTGTGGCATCACAGCTCACAGAAACCTCCAATTCCTGGACTCAAGTGAGTCTCTTGCCTCCACCTCCCAAGTAGCTGGGACTACAGGCGCTTGCCACAACACCCGGCCATTTTTTGGTTGCAGCCGTCATTGTTGTTTGGCAGGTCCAGACTGGATTCGAACCTGCCAGCTCAGGTGTACATGGCTGGTGCCTTAGCCCATTGAGCCACAGGCGCCGAGCCTAAACATTTTTCTTGAAGGCTGCAGCTGTTCTATCATTGAGTGCACAAATGCTCTCTCTTCCTTCAAGTTCCCCAAAGAGCTTGTCACTTAAAGTTTCATGTCACCCAAGGCACTCTGCTCTCTGGGTCAAATCCTTCTACCTAGGGGAGAGAAGGGTTGTCTGGGATTCTGATCTTGGTATAGAATCAAAGGAGGCTTGGAGTTTGGGCCATCAGAGTGTGAGACTGGATTTCCTGGACCTGAGAGGTTCCCTTCTCTGATGGCTAAGACGGGGGAAAGACCCTGGGGATTCCCCCTCAAACTAGTAGAAGAGGAAATAAAGGGACAGAAGCAGAAGTGAAAGATTTAGGGGCAGCTGTTATAACTGCTCTGTAGCAGGGGAAGAAGAGGTGTAGAGAAGGATTTTCCTGGGATTGACAATTCCCGGCAGTAGGATAGCCAGCCTGGTTGACCAGAGGTAGGCTTTAATCTTCCCTTTCCAAGGCTCACCTGTTGAGGTATTCCCTAAAGGCCTAATTCTTCCTCTAGAACAGTGGTTGCTGGACTTTAAAAGGTATAGCCTGTCTCACACTTTGCTCAAACTCCTTGGAGCCCTAAAGCTTCTAGGGAGCCCCATATGCTCAGAGGTTGCAAATGGGGAAAGAAATGGGGCTGATGAAATTCCTGCACTTCCACCTCCCTTTCCTCTAAAATGGCTAGAATCTCACCTATTTTCATACTGGGCTTACAAAAGGATTTCCTGTGGGGAGAAAAAACTTCCCTTAAAAAGCCTCTCACCTACTCACCCTTTTTCATGGCCTAAATCCCACAGAAGAGTGCTAAGTGCTCCTACACATAACCAGGGCTCTCTCTGGCTCTCTCAGAGTTGGTGGGGGATGGAGCCCCCACAGAAAATCACTCAAGTGGTTTAGCGGGTTGATCAGAGCATTGCATCCCAAGGCGCACCACTCAGGGGCCATGCACACTCACCCACTGACATGCTTTGCTGCAATGCCCATGGCCTATGTGGAAGGGTGTGATTTATAAAGCAGGAATATTCAAGAGGGCCATGGAAAAATGTGGCTAAAATGCTGTTCACCATCATTACACAGTGTCCTCTTGAGAAAAGATGCCTCCCAGTGGCTAGAACAGCAGGGCCAGGTGCCTGGGCAGCCCTGTGATTTCGTAGCAGACTTTGTTGCCCTCCTGCACTTGCTGCCAGAAAGCACAGGGCCCCAGCCGCAGCCTCCCCATTCCAGTGGAGAGCACACCAAAGCCTGCCATTTGGATACTGAGCTTCTCCCTTACGGCAACTTATTTTCCTGGCCTTCTTTCTCCTAACTTCATGTTCCTAAATGATTGGTATTTCATCTTGGGATGTTGCATGCATTTTGTAAGCATTTAGCCCAGCATAGGGTGGGAACACTGTCCACATAGGGCTACCCTCGCTTCTGACTCCAGTTGCAAGTTCAGGATGTTCCAAAAACTAGCCTCGGTTTACATAGTTTGCTAGAAGGACTCACAAAGCACACGGGAAGCTGTTTTACTCATGGTTATGGCTTACGGGGAAAGGATGAGGATTAAAACCAGCGTAGGGAGGAAGCACGTAGGAGTTCAGAGAAGCACACAGTATGTCCTGTCCACAGAGTTGGGACACTGTGCCCTCTGCCATCATTGTGTGACAAAACACACAGAGTATTTCCACTCAGGAAAGTTCCTCTAGGCCCCAGAGATTTTGCTGGAGTCCGATCACGCACTGCCCATGGACGGCCTTGAGCCACCAGCCCTTCCAAAGGCCAAGCTGCAGCTTTAGACGCAAGTCACTCCACAGGTGGGAATGATACTCCTTGGCCTAAAACCCCCATTATAAACTCACTGCTGAGCTAAGTCCAAGGCCCCTAGACAAACAAGGACACTCCTACCAGATATGGCATTCCAGAGCCCAGAGATCACCACCCAGTAGCTAAGGGCAAAGGCCAGACCTCTCTTTGGGACAGCTTGATTCTTCCCTAGGCAACATGTAAATTCCAACTTTAGAACAAGGTGAGAAGAAAAAAGACAAAAACCGGGCTGTGCCTGTGGCTCAGTGAGTAGGTTGCCAGCCCCATATACTGAGGGTGGTAGGTTTAAACCTAGCCCTGGCCAAACTGCAACAAGAAATAGCCAGGTGTTGTGGTCGGCACCTGTAGTCCCAGCTACTGGGAGGCTGAGACAAGAGAATCGCCTAAGCCTGGGAGTTGGAGGTTGCTGTGAGCTGTGTGACCCCGCGGCACTCTACCGAGGGCAATAAAATGAGACTCTGTCTCTACAAAGAGAAAAAAAAAAAAAGACAAAAACCAACCAGTCAAAACAGATCAGTCAGGCTCGGCGCCTGTGGCTCAATGGGCTAAGGTGCCAGCCACGTACACCTGAGCTGGCGAGTTCGAATTCAGCCCGGGCCCGCCAAACAACAATGATGGCTGCAACCAAAAAATGGCCGGGCGTTGTGGCGGGTGCCTATAGTCCCAGCTATTTGGGAGGCGGAGGCCAGAGACTCGCTTGATCCCAGGAATTGTGAGCTGTGATGCCACAGCACTCTATCCAGGGTGACAGCTTGAGGCTCTGTCTCAAAAAAACAAAAAACAGATCAGTCAGGCTGATCAGATTCCTGAGAGTGCCGCTTACTGACAACGACGCTACTGGGAACAAGGTCCCTAGGTGGTGAACTCCAGAGTGAGGCGCTGGCCATGCTGCTCATGTGCTGGTCAGGTCTGCTTCAGGTGAGGAGAGATATCTGTCAGTGCCCTCTGAGACCAAGGAAGGCGTGCACATGTTGGCACAGATCAAGGCTGACTCAGTCCCATCTGTCACCTACTTTACTGGGTAAAAGACAACTCCCAGGTCAGGTCAGTGATTTTCACTGGCGTGCTATGAACATTTCTTTCTTTCTTTCTTTTTTTTTTTTTTGTAGAGACAGCGTCTCACTTTATCGCCCTCAGTAAAGTGCCATGGCATCACACAGCTCACAGCAACCTCCAGCTCCTGGTCTTAGGCGATTCTCTTGCCTCAGCCTCCCTAAGTAGCTCCACAGGTGGGAGCTGTTACTACAGGCGCCCGCCTATTTTGTTTGTTTGTTTTGTTTTTGCAGTTCATCTGGGGCAGGGTTGAACCCACCACCCTGGGTATATGGGGCCTCGCTGAGCCACAGGCGCTGCCCAGGTTTTCTAAAGCTCATTAATTAAATTATTTTCAAAAGAAGTTCAAAGCACAGTAATTATATTCTGTTTTTTAGTTTTTGTTTTTGTTTTTGTTTTCTTTGATCAACATAATTCAAGTGTGCCCTGGAAGTTTAACGACTGTTTCAAGTGTGCCATGAGATAAAAAAGGTTGAAACATACTGGGTTAGGAGGTGCAACAGAAGGCGGGAGTCCGGACTGCTTTGCAGGGCCATTTGGGAAGGACGCCAGGCCAGGGTTATAGTTGACATCTGGGCTACAGCACCTCAGAGCTGCTGTCAGGAGTCTTCAGAAGCACCTGGGCAAAAGAGAACTAGCCACTATTTCTGTCCTGGCACTCTGAGTCATCCTGGGGAAGACGAGGCTGGGGTTCCTGAAAAATCCATCTGTGAGGCTATGGAATCTCCTCTGCAGAGAGGTGCACAGGTCCCTGCCAACAGCTCACCCCAGCAACACGGGAGCAGAAATGTGGCCAGCTCTAAGGGGATGAGGTGCGTCTATAGACCCCAGAGAGTAATGAGGGCCCAGCTGAGGATGCGGGGGGCCTGTGGGTCCCCCCAGCCCATCTGCACACAGGCCCCAGCTCCAGCTCTCCTCTCGAATCCACCATGTGCGTGTGTCTCTGCCGGTGCCCTCGCTCACACCCAGACCACAGCCTAACAGTGGGACAGATCTAGATGGCTCAGAGTTGGCAAGATCTCTGGAAATGGGTTCTCTGCAAGGATCCAGTTTCCTTGCACAACACTTGAGACTCCACACGTCTGCCTCCTCCGAGCCCTCCACAGTCTGTTCCAGGCTGGTGAGGGTAAGGAGGAAGCTGTTACTCCAGCCTCCAGCATGCGGAGCCCTGCTGGGGGACAAGATGCACCATCTAGGGAGGCTCCTGGACTCACCCCTGACACTGGAGACACCGCTCGGGGCCTCCAAGGAGGAGTTCCCCCTGCGTCCTGCTCTGACTTCACCATAAAGGAGGGAGATGGCTCCGCCACGGAGAGGCAGAACAGTAAGTACAGTGGAGGGAGCCCCCCTGGCCACATGGAGGAGCACAGGGCCAGCGGGCCATTGCACAGAGTGAGCAGAGGACGGGACACAGAGCTGGGATGGCACATAAGGCAGGAGGGTCAGCCTGACCTTGCAGGCCCCCAGCTCCCTCCAGCGCAGGGACCCTTCTTCCCACTCCTAGGGGGTCTCACTGCCTGATGTCCAATCTCCTGGGGAGTGTCTCCCTCCCTCGCCCTTTTGCCCTGTGTCCTGATTTCCAGCGAGGGGTTGTTTCTGGACCTGGCCATCCTCAGGGGTCACCTCACACCAGCAGAGCCCAAAGTCTCCCTCCTTGACCCTGGGATGCAGAGCTGCAAGGTGGGGCCCTCACAGTGGAAGGAGAAGACGGGCCAGGAGGAGCCGCGGGGGGTGCAGCTGGGGCTGATGTCTGTGCATCACCCAGTTCCCATCATGGGCTCAGCACAGGAGGTGGGAACAGCCCAGGGGAGATGCAGGCCCCAGGCTCAGGAGGGCAGTCCTGTACAGCACAGCCCTGGAGGCTGAAGGCTGAGCTTCTGCACTTTGCCATCTGAAGCCCTGTGACCCACACAGGAGACAGTTTCATCCCCAGGACCCATCCTCTTGTCCTTGCCCAGAAGCTCTGAAATGACTTCCACACAGCTATGCCCTTCTAGAATCTTGGAAGGCAGAGCTAGAAGGGGCCTTTGAGGTTTCCTAGTCCACAGAGGGAAGTGAGTGGCAGCTGGTCCAGGCTCTTCCCAACCCGTCTCCAGGATATCTTGCCCCATTCTGCTGGCTCCAGATGTGCCCCTTATAGACAGGGGGACATTGGGCAGCATCACAGGCCTCCTCAGGACCCCATGCATTGGCCCAACATCAGGAGCAAGCCGGAGGGGGGTCTGGCCCAGGGAGCTACAGAGCCGTAGAGAATGTGCCCCTGAGTACCACCTGCTGCCCACCCCCAAGTTGGTGGCTCGCCTTGGACTTGAACCATGGCAGACCCTGAGGTCAGTGTGGCCATCTGTGAGATAGATGTCACCTGCCCTGTGCAGCTGTATTGCTTTTCACTGCTTCTGTCCCCATAGACAGAGTCTGGTTGTCCTCAGAGAAATGAAGGAATTCTCTATCTTTGCAGAACTCGCCTGGGTCAGTGTTGAAAGCTTCCTCTCCTGGCACCAAACAGTCAGGGTGTCTTCTTCATATACAGGGTTTGGCCAGACTTGAAAGCACAGCCAGCCTGAGACAGAAGGACAGGGTCAACCCTGGAGCTGGTCCGATCAGTCACTTTCTCCCTCCATCCCCCAGCCTGAGACGTCCCACTGGAGACGGAGGCACCTGGACGGCTCCTACTGTCTCCAGGACTTCGGGGCAGCCAGGGAAAGGCCTCTGCTTCCCCCTCCGTCCTTTCTCTCCTTCCTCTTTCCCTCCTGTTCTCCTCTACCTTTTCATTTTTCTTCTCCCATTTCCTCCCTCCCTGACTCTATCATATATTGGGTTTCCTCCTTGTTGACACGTTTGGTTCCAGCTGGAATCCTCCCAATCACGTAGCTGTCTTATTCCTCCTGACAGCCCAGGAGGGCAGGATGGACCGTGAACACACATGGATACACACAGGGACACAAAACTGAAAGCTCACCAAACTCTTCATCACAGGGACCAGCAATGGAGAACAGTGAGGGTGCTGAGCTCATGTACCAGGGGCTTCCTGACAGGCGGAGTGGAAATGGGGCAGGTGCATGCAGGACGGTCTGCGGGCTCCCTTACCCCTCCCCCACGGACCGGGAGAGTGCCGGCCCCTCCCCACCCAGCCAGGGACAGTTCCTGATGAGCTGTGTAGGAACATCTCTGCATGGCGTCTGGACATCCTGGCTTTAGGGTCTCCACATAGACAGCCCATGGCATGCCCCTCCCCGCTTCCCTTCCTCCCTGCTTTAGGGAAACGAGGAAAGGAGGCCAGGTGGGGCCGAAGGGACTCTGTCCTCTAAGAAGTAGCAGAAAGGACAAGCATGGGAGTGGAGGGGGGAGGAGGTGGGTAACTCTGTAGAAGAGAAGTTGACTTTGGTGTCGGTTATTAGAGGAAAGGGGGATATTTAGATCTGGTGAGGTCAGTTGCAGGCAGATGAAAGGATTTCCTAATCTCTCAGGGCCCAGGCTTCTTGAGGGAGGTCGATGGACAAGGACAATCCTCTGGGTCACAGATGCCAGGATGTCCGGGAAGTACGAAGGGAGGCAGATAGAGATGAGCACACCTAATCTTATAAGACAGATTCCTGACACTCATTTTCTTTAAAGTTTCCCCTTTGCTTTCCCTAGTATTCACTAAAACTTGTCTGCAAGTACCAAGGTGCCTGTCTCAGCTGTGTGTTGAAGGGGAAGCAAATTTCCCCAAAGTCTAGATGGTAGACAGCAACCCAGGAGACACCCCAAGGGAAGGTGAACCTCAAAACCAGACAGAACCTCAGGTCTACAGAGTCCGGCTGCTTTCCCCACCAGAAGGTCCTTCCCTGGCCCAACATCAGAGGTTCTGAGAGAGAAGGCAGAATTTTCTTACAAAAATGTAGACAGAGCAGTAACTGACTCTCCTCTTGTAGGAAGGGTTCGTCTCCTGTTCTGGACCAACCTTCCCCCAAACTGACCCCCGAAGTGTTTAATTTGTGTGAAAATATGGATTGTTTTTGGTTCAGAGGGATGGGAGTCCATTTAAGCCTATTTATCGTGAGGCACTTAAATGTGTGTCCTTAGTGCTGTCTGTGTCACGTCCTTTCAACATCTAGTTAGTCGACTTCAGTTTTCTGAGTTCACCAATCCTTTAGCCTGAATAGACAGCCCAGTAAAACTGGTGTGGGCAGGGGAGGTCGCAATGCTGGCTACAAACGAAACCCGCAACCTTCCGTTCAATATCGTTCTTTTTTAAGCACCAGAGGAAACAAGAAAAACTTTATTTTCTCTGTTGCACCCCTCTTATAAAAGAATTTGTTATGTAAAATTTGGATTCAATCAAAAGGCCACATTTAAGAACCAGGAAGGCCACAGGTTCCCTCAAAGCCGCAGGTTGCCTGCCCCTGACGGTGGTATGGTTTGAGCAGTTTTGGCAAAACCGCTCTCAATCACCTTTCTGTAGGACACTACCCTCACACAGGAAAGTCTGCTGATTTCTTTCTGGTGGTCACTATCTTCCCCAAGTTCTCCTTTAAAGATGCAAATGCTGCCAGGAAGATAGGAGGAAGCCACAGCATATCTCTGTTCAGAAACTGTTCTATGGTGTTTCTAAATGTTCAGACAAAATGTAAATCTCCTTGGATGAGCAGGGTTAGATGAAGCTGTGAGCTCATTCTGGTAAATGTGTAAGCTCAGGCATTTAAAGCAAAGTGCATCGAGTAAGTCTGAGCTTCAAAAGGCGAGAGCTAGAAGTCAGAGTGTGGGAGCCAAAAGATATTTTCTTGGCTGGAAGAGACCCTCATGAAACTCTCTACCATGAATGGCCTACAGAAAACAACATAAGGCAACTTTTTTTTTTTACTTCTAGTCAACAAACGTTTATTTAATCCCACTGTGCCCGGTAAAACCGAGGACACCAACTTGCATAGATGTCACCTGCCCTGGTCTAGCCACGCAGGACAACATGTGAGTGGAAATACGAAGCCGGTGCCAGATTACTGTGAGAGTTCACAGCAGGGAGGTAACCCATCTAGTTGGAGATCTCAAAAATGGCATTGGGAAGGGGTTGGAGGCAGCTATCCGTGTGATTTTCCTTCTCTGTGTTGGATGGCAGGAGCAATAAATTGCACAGGAAGGAACTGGCACAGAGACGGGAAACCACAGGATGTTTTAGGAAAAATGGGATGGCTGGGCGTGGATGGAGGACAAGGTAGGAGCTAGTGGAAAATGAGGTTATGGTAAGATTAGGACCCTCTGAGCAACACCAAGGCAAAGGAGGTTGAAAGCCAGTCAGCACAGGTGTCTTCCATTCTCTTTCATTTCTTCTGCTGAGAGTTCAGCCCTGACCACACAACAGAATAATCAGCCCCAGGCACAGTCCCAGACCCCTTCCACTGGCAGCTGAGCCCTTGGGACCACTCCTGTCCCTCTCATCTGGCTCCGTATCCATCCTCCCTCGGTTATCCTTCCCAGCCGGATCCCACCACCAGCCTCTATACTCCCTGCCCTCTTATGTCTTCACCTCACAGCTGTCTGTTCTCTTCTGAAAGGGACAAGTGATAGAAAGGTGCCAACCTCATTCCCGACACTTGCCCACCTTCTCCACTGATGGGCAACAGAGACCCCTGGGGAGCCGGCGCTAAGGAGGGCTCATGCACCTAATTTGAGAGCTCAGCCTCCTCCGTGCCCACTTTTCACTCTCTGACTCTCCATCACCGTCTCCACGTGTGTGTGTGATTTTCCTTCTCCGTGTCAGATGGCAGGAGCAATCACAGGAAGGAGTAACATAACCACACACACCAGAGGACCAGGGCCCCTGGATGTGCCAGGGGGCTGCAGAGACAGGATGCACTTCCCTCCTATTAGGGGCTGCATTGTGCCCTCTGAAATCCATATGTTGAAGTTTTAACCCCTGTTATCTCAGAATTGTGAGATAGGGTATTTATGCATAAGACGTAATTAAATTAAAATGAGACCTGCAGAGTGGGCCTTCTTCCAATCTGATTGGTGTCCTTAGAAGAAGAAATTAGAACAAAGACAACTTCTCCATTTCCCCAGCACCCCTTCCCCACACACACACATTCACACTTCTCCCAGTCACCTTTGATTCCTAATAAGACCCACTTCAAATTCCCCCTTCTCAGTAGCTTCCTGGACATACACAAGCAGAGGAAGCCATGCTGCTTTTTGTGTTATTTTTAGCACCTACTAACATCTCTTAAGGTATTTACCAAACTGTCCTTGTAATTCTTTATGCCTTAGGGAAATCTTGAGGGTAGGCAAAAAGCCATCTCTGCATCCTCAACACCAGTTGTACATGGTGCATCCTGGGTGCTCAGACACCGTGTAATGTAACTGACGGCGTCTAGATATGCCCGGGTATGAGTAAACATATACACATGCATGTGTGTGCAAAACATAATCACATTAAAGTGACATTTCTAGCTTATACCCCAATACCTTGGCCAGTCCTTCAGCCCGGCTAGACTCCTCTCTCATGAACTTATGCTCAGGCCCAGGTGCTGCCTGCTAGGCCCACAAGTGGTCTGTGTGTCTTCAGACTTTGTGGAGTATGGCACATGTGACAGGTGGTTAGTTGAGAGGCCCTGGACTGGAGTATCACCATCACCAGACGTGTTCTGGGAGTCAGAGGGGGACAGGGAAAGTCCCCCTTTCCTAGAGAAGGGGTCCTCAAGTTGTCAAGAAAAGAAAGAAATCAGACCCCACCCAAGGGGAGATTTTCAACCACATTTTTTTCTTTGTTTAATTCAACTTGGTTTCTATTACTTGCAATTAAAAGACTTTAATAGATCCACTCAAATTGTCACTGCCAGGAACAAGATATTTGATTGAGAAATCAAGCTCAGATTGAAAGTCATTGTTGGCCAGGACACTGAGAGTGCAGTTAATCCTGGTGGCAGAGCAGGTGGGGGGTGGGGTGGGGAGGCGAGTAACCTCTCAGGTCCCTTCTAGGAGGACAGAAATGCCTCCTCTGGCCAATGGTTCTGTCCAGTCTCTTCCCTCCACTAAAATGAGAAGCAAAAGGCAGGAAGAAGGGCTCCTCATAGATCTGCAGCTCCCTCAGGAACAGAAACCAGTAGAACTCCCAGCAGAGGCCTCTGTGGCAGTAAAGGGCCAGAGCTGAGGAAGAAGGAGAGACACCAGGAGAAAGAAGACTGTGTATGTGTCTCTGTCAGTAGCAGCCAAGGCTGCAGATTTTATTTTAAGATGGGGTCTTGCTATGTTGCCCAGGCTGGTCTCAAACTCCTGGACTCAAGCATTCCTCCAGCCTCAGCCTCTTGAGTAGCTGAGATTTCAAGTTCACGCTATCATGCCAGGCTAATGGTACAGATTTGATGGAGCAGGGGAGATGTCTCTCCCAAGAGCAGGCTGAGCTAAGTGACACAGATGGTAAGAGGAAGAAGCAGAAAAACTAGGGTCTCAGACTAGCTTTCCTTATGTGATTATGAAAACAGCCATCCTTTGTGTAGGCTGAATAACGGTCCCCCCCAGATGTCCACACCCTAATCCCCAGACCTGCCAATGCCCTGTTATATGGCAAAACACACTTTGTAGATGTGATTAAATTAAGAATCTTGGGATGGGGGATTAGTCTGGATTATTTGGGTGGGTCTAATGTAAGCACAAGGGTCCTGTTTGCAGCCATATGATGACAGAATCAGAGGGAAACCAAGTTGGACATAGAAGATGTTTCTAAAGGAGGCTGGAGGCCACAAAACAAGGAATTTTATTTTACACTTTTATTCTTTTCTTTTTTTTTTTTTTTCTTTTTTTGAGGAAGAGTCTCAAGCTGTCGCCCTGGGTAGAGTGCCATGGTGTCATCATAGCTCACAACAACCATGAACTCTTGGGCTCAAGAGATCCTCCTGCCTCCGTTTTTCTATTTTTAGTAGAAACTGTGTCTCACTCTTGATCAGGCTGGTCTGAAACCCTCGTATTCTTTAGTAAAGAGTAGCTGCCTTGGAGTGCTGCTTTGAGTGTTAAATGGTTCACTACATGTAATAGTAATTGTTTAATAAATACTCGCTATTACAATTATCCTTGGATCTCTCAGAGCTGCATAGTCCAATATGGCACACAGAGCCACGTGTCTGTTCAACACTAGAAATGTGGCTTTTCTGAATTGATCATACTATAAGTATAACACGCACCCCAAACACCAAAGATGGAGTAAAAAAACAATCCATGTCAGATAGCTCAATAATTTTTTTTTTTTTTTTTTTGAGAACGAGCCTCTAGCTGTCACCCTGGGTAGAGTGCTGTGGCATCACAGCTCACAGCAACCTCCAAATCCTGGGCTCCAGCGATTCTCCTGCCTCCACCTCCCAAGTAGCTGGGACTACAGACGCCCGCCACACCGCCCAGCTATTTTTTGGTTGCAGCCGTCATTGTTGTTTGGCGGGCCCGGGCTGGATTTGAACCTGCCAGCTCAGGTGCATGTGGCTGGCGCCTTAGCTGCTTGAGCCACAGGCACCATGCCAGATGTCTCAATAATTTTAACATTGAGTAGGTATTAATATATTTTTGAGCTATCAGATTAAATAAAATATATTATTAACATTAAATTTCAACTGTTTCTTCTTGCCTTTTTCAATGTGGCTCACATCATATTTCCATGAGACCGTGCGTCTCAGACCCCTCGCTGAATGGAACTGTCTAGAGGCAGCACCTACCCGCTCAGGGAAGGGGCATCCCACACTGACCTCCTTACCGCTGCCCCTGGCGCTCTTCTGCCCTCTGCTCTCCATTTCCATCATGCTGGCTGAGGAGCATCCCGGGAGCACCCTTAATTCTTGGCTGACACATATGGCTAAACCAAGAGAGTAAATTCAGTTGGCCTCAGACACAGCACAGGCCCCTGTACCAGGCAGATCACGCCTTTCTGTGCAGGCACCTGGGCCCTCCGTGCCACACACTGTTCTTTTAATCCCTACCATCTGCTCCAAAGTGTTTACCCAACAGTCTGCCAAGAGTGTGAACTTCCACCGTTTGGACGAGTCTTTGAAACAGGACACGTACCTCTGTCTGGCACCCGTGCCCAGGTCTTACAGCCTCAGAAGCAGTGAGAAGCTCAGCTTGCTCTCCTTTCTCCTCTGGCCCTACCCATCTGCTCTCTTCCTGAGAGCGGCTCCAGACAGGGAAAACCCTCCCTACTCCCTTCTCCTAACCATCCCTAACGACACACGCACGATACCACACACGTGCACACACAGAGGCCGCCTCCCATGAAAGGCTCTGTTGCTAATCATCACAGAGGCACTGAGAACAAAGCATGGCAAACATGACAAAGCTAGCAGCCTCGATGGCTCCGGCATCCTCCTCAGGTCTCACAGCCACAGGTCCTGGTCTGTGGGGACTAAAATGGACCTTGGCGCCTGCCTTTATTCCTTTTTTTTGTTTTGTTTTTGAGACAGTCTCACTTTGTCCCCCTTGGTAGAGTGCCGTGCCATCATAGCTCACAGCAACCTCCCACTCCTGGGCCCAAGCTATCTTCTTGCCTCAGTTTTTCATTTTTAGTGGAGACGAGGTTTGACTTGCTCATGCTAGCCTTGAACTCGTGGGCTCAAGTGATTCACTATCCTTGGCCTCCCAGAGTGCTGGGATTACAGGCGTTCCTGCCTTTATTCTTGAGGGTGGGGCTCACCACCCTGTGCCTAAAAGCAAAGGCTCCTCACCCTGAGAAGTCTATTCTCCACTTTGTGGGCCTGCAGAAGGGGCCAAAGGACAGATGCCACCCTCAGAGCCAAGTGGGCAAATCCCCACTCAGGGGCCTGTGGACAGGATGGCATGCACATTACAGGCTCTCCGTCTCCACCTCCGGACAGTGCTCACAATGCCTGTTGAAGCCTGTGTTTCTAATTAAAAACAGAATTGCTGTATAATCCAGCAATTCCACATCTGGGATATGTGTGCACCATATTCGTAGAAGTATCATTCAAAATGGCCAAAAGACAGAAAGCAACCCAGTGTCCATAGATAGACGAATAGGCAAGCAGAATGTGGTGTATGCATATAATGGAATATTATTCAGCCTTAAAAAGGAAGGAAATTCTGACACAGGCTACAACATGGATGGACTTTGAGAACACTATTCTAAGCAAAAAAGCCAGACATGAAAAGGCAATTCGTGTGATTCCGTTTATATGAAGTACCTAGAGGTGTCAAATTCGTAGAGATAGAAAGTAGGTTAGAGGTGGCCAGAGGCCAGGTGAGGGGTGTGTGGGGAGTTATTGTTTAATGAGTAAGACGAAAAGAGTCCTGGGGATGGGTGGTGCCGATGGTTTCACAACTATGTGAGTATACTCTCAACGTGCCCTGAACCATGATTAAAATGGGATTTTTTCAGTACCTCTAATTTTTTTTTAATCTGCTTTTATAGCATTTCTGACCAGAGCCAGATTGCAAACAAATTTACTTCCAAGTCTATCAGTTTGAAAATACTCATTCTCTCCTCCTTGCCACCTGGAAGAATCCTCCCTCCCCCTCCCCGCCTCTCAGTTCCTCCCCAATACAGCCTTCATTCAGATGTTCCTTTGTCTCTCCCTGGAACCTACCCACCACCTGAGAGATGCATTCCCCTCTGGACCGTGAGCCTGGGATCCTCCCCACAGGAGAGGCCCACACTTTGAGGTACGAGGTTAGAACTGGGATGTGAGCAAGGCCAGCACATTTCACTGCATACTTAAGAGCAGAGACTCTGTTACTCATAACACTGATATTTTTATCACCATCTTCTATTTATTGAGACTCTCACTTCATTGGTTCAGAACTCAGGCAGGGAAGACAGAAGATGTTATTCATTGACCTCCTAGAATCCAAACATTACCAGCACTAGACCAGAAGGTCAAGTCCAGAATTTTCTACTAGACCTAACTCTCCTCACCTCTGTCTAAGGAAAGTGGTTAGAAGTGCTGCTTATTGAGCTATGGTCTCTGGGTTCCAAATCTCCTCTTTCACACTTGTTTTGTGATGCTGGGTTCAGGACTCTGCAAACATGTTTCTCCATTGCCACCTTGCTTGCTTTAGGTCATGTCAAGAGAGATGACAGAGAGGTGGGAAGGCAAGAGAAGAAAGATAGTCCTTCCTGTTGGTTTGCTCCTCCTGAGAGGCAAACCCAGCAATGGTCCTTCCTCCCGGCAGCGGGGGTGAGGGGGGTGGGGTGATGTGTGTCCCCTGTCACTAGCTTCTTTCAGCAACCTCAGAACAAGCTTCACGATACCCCCTGAGGTACCTGCACTGTCTAAGCTGAACCACTCTCCCAGAGAGCTGAGCTCTGCAGAGTCCCTCCTTAATAAGTACAATTAGGCAGAGAGGGTCTTAACTCATGGGTTAAGAACTTTTCTCCAAATTCGTAATTCCTGATAACCCTGACCTAACACCCTCATTCCCTCAGCCACTGGGGTGGGAGGGGAATGATTCTTTCTTGCCCTTTTTTTCTTTGGTATATCACTATTCCTTTTTTTGCTTTCTTACTCCACAAATAACATTTAATATCCTATATTACACACTTTCTGTTAAAATACCTAGTGTGGTTGCTGTTTTCCTGTCTGGGCCCTGACTGCTTTGGGGATGAGGTGCGTGGCAGACAGATCTTAGGGTGACCCAAATAACTCCTACCCCTTGTGTTCGTTTCCTGTTTGATCCCTTCCTCATAAGTAGGGATGGACCTTTGACTTGATTCTAACCCATAGAATGTGGCAACGGTGAAGGGACTTTGCAGGTGTAATTAAGGTCCTACAACAGTTGGCTCTGAGTTAATGAAAAGAAAGATGATCTGGATAGGCCTGACTGAATTGGGTGTAAGCCTGTCAAAGAGAATCTAGACCTCCCCTGAGGTCAGTGAGAGTCTCTTGTTGCTGACTTAATGAAGTCACAGCCCTTGTGTAGAAGCCCCAGTGACAAAGAAATTGGAACATCCTCCAAGACCTGGAAACAGCCTCCAGCTAACATCGTGCAAAACACTGGGGCTCGAAGTCTTGCAGCCACCAGGAGCTGAATTTGGACAGCAGCCTGAATGAGCTTGGAGGCAGATTTCCACCCAGCAGAGCCTCCAGCTGAAGATGAAGCCTAGGTGAAACTCTGACTGCAGCCAGGTGAAACTCTGAGCACAGGACTCATGGAAACCAAGTTAATAAACGTATGCATTGTCTTCGGCTCCACGTGTGGTCATTTGTTATGCAGCAATAGAAAACTAATACAACATCTAAAGACTGTATGAGGCAAATTAAGCATAATGTTAAATTACCCATGAAAATCCCAGGAAAGCTGGCACTGACAGTCCAGCACACCCAGGTTTTTCCCTTCTAGATTGGAACTTATGATGCCAGTTAAAGTAGGTGGCTTTCATTTTGGGAACATGTGGTTCAGAACTGCATGAGCTTTTAAACATTAGAATCACACTCAGAACCCTCAGATATCACACAGGAGATGGGAGCAGATTTGCATCACCTTCTCACCCACATTCAGTGGATATACTCCTTGCATGGAATAGCAGGTGGAAATGCCTTTCCTATCTAAAGTATTCTCTTGCTCTGTAAATAGTTGGGTTTACTTAAGCTAAACAAGTACATAATGTAATTCTCCTTTATTTGAGATTCTATGTTTGCATTTTTAAATTACTAAGGCATTTGTGATAAATTGTGGAGAAGCTTCTTTTATACTCTGAGGATGATAGCCAAGACTATATTGAGCCTGTCAATAGTCCATTGATAAGCATAATGAAACATTTTCCCGGGGGTAGCTGCAACAGACCATGAATACTTCTCTGGCTCCTCTGGGTAAAGGACGGCAACAAAAGGACTGGGGACACATCCTCTGTCTCCATCCAGTCCAGAAAGAATAACTGGTAAGAAGTGAAAAACAGCAAAAGTGTGTCACAAAAATGATCTGAATCTTGGAACTAGGCAAAAGAAAAGTCTAAGGTTTTTCAATATATTACTGGGCTTGATTTCTATGGACAGAAGTTAACTTGTAGCTTTTTGTCCACAAAGAATGAAAATAATTTCTGTCCAGTGGAACAGATAACCCTAAAGGTTACAATTTATTGCCTGTAACACTTTATTCAGCTTTTTAAATCTAACCCCACAATCTTTTTTTTTTTTTGAGACAGAGCCTCAAGCTGTCGCCCTGGGTAGAGTGCGGTGGCATCATGGCTCACAGCAACCTCCAACTCCTGGGCTCAAGCGATTCTTCTGCCTCCGTCTCCGAAGTAGCTGGGAGTACAAGCGCCCACCACAATGCCAGGCTATTTTTTGGTCACAGCCATCATTGTTGTTTGGTGGGCACGGGCTGTATTTGAACCTGCCAGCTCAAGTATATGTGGCTGGTGCCTTAGCCGCTTGAGCCACAGACACCGAGCCTAACCCCACAATCTTAAACTAACAACCTTTTTATTAAATTGTGTATCTATGGCTCGGCGCCTGTGGCTCAATGGGCTAAGGCGCCAGCCACATACACCTGAGCTGGCAGGTTCGAATCCAGCCCGGGCCTGCCAAACAACAATGATGGCTGCAACCAAAAAATGGCCGGGCGTTGTGGCGGGTGCCTGCAGTCCCAGCTACTTGGGAGGCGGAGGCAAGAGACTCGCTTGAGCCCTGGAATTGGAGGTTGCTGTGAGCTGTGATGCCACGGCACTCTACCCACGGTGACAGCTTGAGGCTCTGTCTCAAAAAAAAAAAAAAAAAAAAATTGTGTATCTATATCTACGTATGTTCAATTTCTCAAATGCTCTTTGAGCCAGGTTTAACATCTTACAGTCCTCACATTAAACAGTGTGTTAGTTGAATGAAATTTTTGACGTGGTTCATTTTATGTGTATGAGAGCCATGTTTTTACGTTTTTGAAAATGATACTTTAATGTCCAACCACAAGCCAGAAGCTTCAATGCACTGACACCAGATGGCGTTCCTGGAGCCAGACTGGGAAAGCCTCATGACTTTCACCTCTCTTCCCTGAGGAAGGTGATTTTGCATCTCCCCCCAGCTCTGCCATGGTGACAGTAGAAGAGAAAATCTGACACACACCCCAATGTGGAAAGCAAGTTCTAGACACAAAGGAAGACCACGGGGTGGTTGAGAAAGACGCTCCAGCATAGGGGGCTTTGTGCGAAACCAGGCAGAAGGGCCGGGGTACGAGCAGCTCCTGCAAACAAAAAGCAGCAGCAACAACAAAGGGCCTTCCAGAAGAGCAATAGCACACCCCCGACTTCTGTGTGGCACCGCTGTCAGCAAGGCCAGGTTAAAACTGGTCCAATCCAATGCCCATAGCCTAAAAAGCAATTTTAAAAAAAATATTAGCAAACACATACACTAAAAGCAGATTTCCATCTTTGCCAGGTGTCAGGATTTTTCCCCTACACCAACCAGTTCTCCCATTCTCTAATTCTAGGGCATCCTACAACTCAACTCAACTCTGACACCAGCTACCTGGAGTTAGCGATGGACTCATGTGTTTAAGGCTTCAGTCCTCACTGTCTCACTTCAGGGGCCAGTCACAAGTGTCAGAGAGGTCACCGGGTCACCCACATTCCTCTCTGACCTGGCTACAAAGTCAGGCTTCCCACACCATCCCCCTTGCTATAATGGCTCCCGGGATTCAGGAAGCCACTCTACACACATTTACTGGTTTATTATAAGAAATACAAATGAATAGCCACATAAAGAGGCACACGGGGTGAAGTCCAGAAGGGCCCTGAGTCCAGGAGCTCCTGTGCCCATGGAGTTGGGCTGTATAACCCTCCTGACAGGTCCATGTGTTCAACGTAATCTCAGAACCCTATTGCTTAGGGGTTTTATGGAATTTTTATTACATAGGCATGATTGGTGAAATCATTGGCCACTGGTGACTGAACTCAAACTCCAGCCCCTCTCCCCTCCCCAGAAATGGGAATGGGGCTAAAAGTTGCAAACTGGCAATCGAGGCTCAGTCTTTCTGGTAACCAGCCCACATCTTGAAGTGATCTAGGGTCCCTGCCAAGAGGGGCCTCATTAGTGTAAACTCAGGTATGGTTGAAAGGAGTATGTCACAAATTCTCTGAGGGTCACTTAGAGAATTCCAAGGGTTTCAGCAAGAAGCGTTGTGCCAAGGACAAAGACCAAATATTGTTTTCTTATTATACATGGATCCAGACAAATTCATCAGAAAGTTAAACACGGTAGCTGTGACAGAATATCTAAACAAGTTACATTTCCTTATTACATGACAAGGATCCTCATATTTGATCTGACTGTACATTGTCCACAAGGGGCACATCGGAAACAAAGTGACTCAATGTTTAAAAATAAGAAGATATATTAAGCAAAAAGAATTAAAGTCCTAAACTATTAAACAAAATAAAGGATAATTAATACAAATCAAGATATGAAATAAATATGTTTATCATAAAACTTTATTTTCTAAGTATTAAGAGGAAAATGACCAAAATACTATTTCTTTTTCTTCAAAATTTTTTAACTTAAATTAATTTGAAACTACAATTTTTAGGTTACATTGTTCTCACTTCCAGGGTAAAGTTCCATTTGTAGAAGAGCCCCTCCCCCAGAGGGCATGTCATACACCCTCACAATGTGCACATTAGGCGAGATTCCGCCTCATGCCCTCCCTCCTTCTGCCGAACATACGCCCCCTTGCCCCTTCCCGCTTTCCTTTACCCCCAAACTGGACAAAACACAATATTTTTTCTTTTTTTGCAGCTTTTGGTTGGAGCCAGGTTTGAACCCACTACCTCCAGTACATGGGGCCAGTGCCCTACTCCTTTGAGCCATAGGTGCCACCTGACAAAACACAATTTCCATGACAACTTTATCTCTTCTTGACAGAGCAAGTAAACAAACCTAAAGCTATAGAAAAAAGTCATTGCTGGGATGCAGCTAGAAAATATGAGGGAGAAAAATCCCACACCATCTTTTTCAGTGTCTATGAAATAGTTTTAAAACTTGATTACAAATCAAACCATGAAAAACTACCAGGCAAGCATGATGGCTCATGCTTATAATCCCAGCACCCTGGGAAGCTGAGGTGGGAGGATCACTGGAGGCCAGGAGTTCAAAACCAGCCTGGGCAACACAGCAAGATCTCATCTCTACAAAAAAATTTAAAAACTTAGCCAGGCATGGTGACACATGCCTGTAGTCCCAAATACTAAAGGAGCAAAGGTGGGAGGATCACTTTAGACCAGGACTTAATGGCTACAAAAAGCTATAATTGTGCCACTGCACTCCAGCCTGGGCAATGGAGGAAGACCCCATATCAAAAATAAATAAATAAATAAAAACCCACTAAAATTTCCAACTCAGAAATTTTATATAACTACATTTGATACCATTAATACAGTAAAAATAGAAAATACGTATAAACAAAAAATTACATAGGCATGATCGGTGAAATCATGGAAAAAATGTCCAACTACACGGTTTGGAAACTCTCTTCAAATGAATCCATGTGTTAAAAAGGAAACAAAAACAGCAATATATAGAACCCTTGGGCCACATTGATAATGAAAATACCACACATCAGCATCAAGAAGGGACAGCCAAATCTGTAATCAGAAGCAACTTCAAATTGCTCAATCAAAATTTCAAAATAGTCATTGCCATTTGCTGAGCACTTACTATGTGCCAGAGTCTGTGCTAAGTACTTTTACAGGTAGTTTCTCAATTATTCTTTATAACCCACCTGAATTGCTTTCATTATCAAATAAGAAAGAATAAAAATACATAAAGTAAATGTATAACTCAAGACTTTAGAAAGGGGAACATTAAATTAAACTTTAAAAGCAGAAGAAATAAATTAATAAAGCTGAACGATGCAGCGAGGGAGAAACCTATGAATGAGTGGAATTGATGAATAAGGCAGAGGTGTCTGTAGCAGGGGCTGGCTCCTGTGCCTGGCGCCACATCACCCAGGTGTCTTCCAGAAGAATTCCAGTCTCAGTACCTGCATTCCATTTCCAACAGCTTTTCTTGAAGCTGTAAGAGGTCTTTCTACCTCTGCCCAAGACACAGTATAAGTGCCAATAACCCAACACCTGACACCCCCCACTCTACTTCCAACAGACACCTTCCACCAGAGACTACCAGGATTGGTGGATAAATAGCCCCATTTGGCCACCTCTGGGCTGGAGCCACCAAGGCACACTTTACTCCCCAGATACTCCCAGGATCATGTACAGTCCCCACAGTGACTAGATAATCCCCCCTTTATGGGCTGCTTTCCACCCCTTTGTCACCTCAGCTCCTCTGCAGTATCATCGTGCATCAACCAAAGAAACTACATGAGCTCAAATCCTTTCTTCTGGGGGAAACCCAAACCATACATAGAATAAGCATTTTCTTTTTTTTAAAGTCTACACTTAGGCACAGTGGCTCACACTTGAAATCATAGCACTCTGGGAGGCCAAGGTGGGTGGATTGCCTGAGCGAGATTCTATCTCTAAAAAAAATAGCTGGGCATTGTGGCGGGCACCAGTAGTCCCAGTTACTTGGGAGGCAAGAGGATCACTTAAGCCCAAGAATTTGAGGTTGCTGTGAGCTATGATGCCACCGCACTCTACCAAGGGCAACAAAGTGAGACTGTCTAAAAAAAAAAAAAAAAGAAGTCTACACCTATAGAGAGGGAAAAAGAAAAAAAAATGTTTATAGCTACACATTAAAACTAAAGATTATAATCATGCACAGAGAGATTAAATTTTAAAAATATTTCTATGTAAAGCTTTATGCCAACTTATTTGAAAATCTTTTTTTCTTTTTTTATTGAGACAGACTCTCACTTTGTCACCCTGGTAGAGTGCTGTAGTAGCTGAGCCACAACTCCCTGCTATTTTTTTGTTTTTACTGTTTAGCAGGCCCCAGGTTTGACCCCACCAGTCCCGGAGCATGTGGCCAGTGCTTTAACCACTGAGCAATGGGCGCCCCTTATTTGAAAATCTTAATAATATAGTACATTTATGGAAAAAATATATATGATCAAAATTGACTCAAGTAAATATAGATGGTCTGAAAATACTAACAAACATGGAGTAAATTCGCCAAAGAATTGCATCTTCCAAAGATGGTCGGTCTAGATAGATAGTTCTTTAACATGACAGAAAATATATATTTTAAATTAATAGCCAGTTGTTGATGCCATCCAAAAAATTAGATTCTATTGTATTAATAGTACACGAAATAGATTTTAAGTCAGAAATCTGACTAAAATAGCACCAAAAAGAGAAAATTATAGACCAACCTGACTTATGAATATAGATGCAAAAATCCTGAATAAAATATTAGCCAATTAAATGCAGCAGTGTGATAAAAGGATAATGCACTGTGATCAAGTAGGTTTATTTTTATAAGAATCCAAGTACTGAAATTAGAATATCTATTAATATAATATTACCCATAAGAAGAAAAAGATTAACTCAATAGACACTAAGAACACATTTTTCCATTATTAGAAGAAAAACTTAAGTAAACTAGAGATGAAAATATACTTATGCAACAGGAAAAGAAATATCCACCACCAACCAGTAGGCAATACTGTATTTAAAGGGAAAATTTTAAAGATATTTTCAATAAAGTAAACGATAAGGTAAAGATGGTTGCCATTGCCATTATTATATACCAATGCTATGGTTGTTTCAACTCTCTGCAATAAGACAGAAATATAAACGTACAGCTCTCAGAACATAACAGCTATCAGAATCAGAAACGTGATAAACATATCAGAAAGGAAAGGAAGTCTTAATTGCCTTTAAAACCCAAGAACATTGCAGAAATAAACAAAGACCACTCAAATGAAAACAGATGCTATTCATTCTAACTTTGCTATTTGCAGGGGATCAGCCACCATCAATTGCATTTGGCAGTCTCAGAAGGAGGCAGGGAGTAGGCAAGCTTTTATAGGATGGTGGAGGGTGAAGGGAGAAGGAGGGGAGGCTCAGGTGTGCTCTGCACAAGGTACTAAATGTTCCCCCTCCCCCAAAATGCATATGTTGAAACTCTAACTAATCCCAATGTGATGGATGGCATTTGAGGGGTAGCCTTTGGGAGTAATTAGGTCATGATGATGGAGCCCTCATGAATGAGATTAGTGACCTTGTATGAGGCCAAAAATCTCCCTTGCCTTCCTCTTTTTGCTATGTAAAGATACAAAAAGAAGTCAGCAGTTTGAGACCCAGCGGGTCCTCACAAGAACGTGACCATACTGGCGCTCTGACCTGGGACTTCCTGCCCCTAGAACTGTAAGAAATAAACCTCTGTTGCTTATAAGCCACCCAGCATGATATTTTGTTACAGTAGCCAGATCTAATCTGATAGATTTTTGGCGTGGGAAAGCAGGAGGTGGGCTAACTAGAAGCATCTGATGCGATTGGCTTGAGAGAACTCATTTCACTTTCTCTCACTGGTCCTGAGTTGGAAGTGGGGACCAAAATTCCGGAGCACTGGCTATATCATTAACTTAGCCCTGACTGCTGTTGCCCAATTGCTGCAGAGGTTCTGGTTTGACTTCCAGGGCTCATTGCTGTAAAGGTTGTTAAGTCAAAGTTCTTTTGTCATATATGGTCTGCCCATTGTCTGTTTGTAGAGCCAGTCTCTTAATAGCAACCAAAAATTAAAACTAATAATGAAATAGGATAATGAAGTATATTTGCCACCCAGATTTCTGCCACCAGAATATCTTCAAGTCAGTCAGCCTTCTTGGCTGGCCTTTTCCCCTAATTCAAACAGAATGGCTTTATCTCCCACCCCAGGGAAAACCTAACAGTTTTCTAGTCAAGTAGTATTCTCAGGGGACTACATGTTTCTCCTGGTTAGGTCCACTTGGAATGACTAATTCAAAAATTAACATAAAAATAACATAATTAAGATAGAAGTTGGCAGACGAGGAAAAATTATTTTCTCTCTAACTATGAAGGGTAGCTTCTGTGTATATGGAAGAAAACCCAGAGAAATGAGTAAGTCTCTAGAGTAGATCTCAAGGAAAGCATTTAAGCGTTAGGGGGAAATGCCATCTTTCTCTGAGACAAAGCAAGAAGCATGTGGGGAAAACCCTGAGTAAGAGGAGCTGGCCAAGAAAAGCAGCACAGAACAAGGCTGAGATTGTCTATGTGGATTTAAATCTGTGTCTTCTCTAAGACTCTCTAGTGATTTAGTCCTTCTCTTGGTGCAGAGTGGGAGACACTCTTACAAATGGAGGTTTCCATGATAGGGGTAGGTCCTACACAAGGGTGACCTCTCAGGGCAACTCCCATGTTTGCAGTTTCTCAAAATAACCGGCTTAAAACTTTCAATATATTAAAGAGGCGTATTTTGAGGTGCAGTTTTCTGGTCTCCTACAGTCCTGTTTTGGGGATAGTGTAACCCAAGTTATATAAGCCGCGTTGTGCAACCCGAGTTATGTAACCTGTAACATATTAGAAGATAAGCAATCCATGCGTGATAGACGAAGGGAAAGGAATCCTCAGGACCCTGACAAGAGTGCAACCATTTTAGGAAACAGCTGGTGAGAAAAAGCAGGCCAGGAACCAATCTGTATGATGGTGGTAAACCCCCTGCCAACTCTCCAGAATGCTTCGAGAGCACTGTTCTTGGGAAACAAGGGAACAGTAACTTTTACTCTGGTCCCAGCTTGTGACCAGTTCTTAAGGGGGTAACTCCTAGATTTGCCCTGAGGGTAAAAATTAGTCCCTCTGGAAACCCCCTCCCACAGTCAGGAAATGAGTGTGTTAAGAGGTGTTGATAGGGCTTTTGGATTAGACATTTGATAATGCCAGACAAATATTCTGAATGCTTCTCCAGCCCTTGTAGTTAGTTCCATTTCTAGGATTTTAAAGGAAATAATTAGAGGTGTGGGCAACACTGCCAGTACCATGGTGTTTACTGCAACATACTCTGTGTGTCGGGTGTCAGGTCCCCTCCTCTCCTGGAGCGCACCACCAGCACAGGGCCAGAAACCTCTGCAAAGGCAGCATCAGACATTCCTGCCTGAGGCCGCGCTCGCTGGCTGCGCTCCTCCAAGGACTCCGCCCCTCCAGGGACTCCGCCCTTTCTGTGCTGCCACAGCTCCTCCCCAGCCCTCAGGGCCCGCTCTCCACTTCCGGGCCCACCACATTCCCTGGCCTCTTGAGCTGCCAGCAAGTAACTCAGAGTTTCCTCCTGTTTTAGAAGGTAATCGCTACTCTCTTAGCTTCACCTTCTCTTCCCATGCCTTGTTAATGAGTGTGGTAAGAGGCATTCTCCATTTACATTTTATGAGAACCATTAAAAATGTTTCTAAATTAAAAAAAAAAAAATCTTCCTTGAGATAAAGGCAGAAGTAGCTACAGTTCTGTGAGTATGTATGCATAAAAATATATCTCTTTTGCATTACACTTCATATTTACGTGTGCACATGATTAGACAAAAGGCGGAAAAAGCACACTCCAAAATATTAGCAATAGTTAATTCTGATTATTGTGATTAGGAGAGCATTTTCTTTTCTCTTTGTGCTGATACGTTTTTCTCCAAGCCTTATGCAATGAGTATATATTAATTTTATATTTGTGAAAAGTTGTGTTTTTAGTAATCAGATGTAACAACAAAAGAAGATTCTTTTGGTACAGAATTTTACTTTTCAAATGTAAATACCTTTCACTTTATCTTAGCTTTCCTTTGCCTTTAGTTCTCACCGATAAACTTTGAAAAAAAAGCAAGCTTAGAAATAGCTATAATTAAAGGCTAAAATGTGTATTTCAAAGATGTCATCAGGCAAAGATGAAATAAAAGCAACTATTAATTAATGCACAACACCGATGCCTGGGTTCAAAGCATGGAGCAAGCCTGCCCTGGATTTATACCAGGTGTTTCCTGGATTTACACTAGGGTTGCTTTTCAGTAGTATTCAATCACACTGGCAGACATTGGGCCAGATTCATGGCCCATGAATTTTAACCACAGATAAAATTTGATAAAATCTATCAAATCTGACGTTTAGTTCTCCAAAAATATTTATGCCAGCCATTTGTCTACATAAAATATGTAAGGGACAATAGACAGGTTGAGATCAAGTACCCAGGTGATGTACACGCTCTGATTGGAGAGTACAGTAGACCGAACAGCTTCCTCCCAGAAATCATGTCAACCTGGAACCTCAGAATATGTCTTTATTTGGAAATAGGGTCTTTGCAGATGTAATTATTACGGCCTAGATTTATTGAGAATTTAGAAGAGAGTAAGTCTGAGAAAAAACAGGGAGTGTGGCTAATTGGCAGAAGAGCCTACGACCCAGACCAGACGGTATGAGGTTCTCACTGGGCTGTTCCTCCTTATGCAACTGAGATGCGGGATGGGAGGGGAAGGAAAAAGGGAGAGAGTTAAATTGATGCTAATATTGAGTTGGAAGAATTATCACTTAGGCTAAGTCTGAGAGCCATTTCCCTCAAGTAGCATAATATTCCCTTATGGATGGCAGCAATGAAATGCACGTGCCTGCCCTCGAAGCCCTGGCCAACTGTGCGAAAAAGCCTGAGGCCTCAGGAGCTAGGATTGACAGTGACTGAGAAGTAGAAAGCCCAAGAGCAGAAAGGAGTCTGGAGGACATGTCAGAGATGGGAGAGGCCTGAGCATTGGACTCCCCAGCTTTAAGGTCCAGCTAGAACATCAGTGCGGTGTGTGACAATGCGAAATCCTTATCCAAGGGCTCATGAATCTGACCCATCTGGCTCACCACCTGTCTTGCCTGTCTCTGATAAAAGACTGCAGATAACTCTGAGCCAGAAGCTGTTTTATATTCAATTCATTCTGCATTGAAAGCATTTTGTTCACAAATGATGACAATGTGAAACCTTCCTACCTTCAAAGAGAGAAGAAGCCAGTGGTCAGAAGACCAGGCATAGATTGCTCACATTTGTCAATGAAGTTCTCAGGCCTGGAAGGCGGCCGGGTATAATGGCTCACATCTGTAATCCTAGCACTTGCGGAGGCTGAGGGGAGGATCACTTGAGGTCAAGTTTGAGACCAACCTGAGCAAAGCAAGACCTTGTCTCTACCAAAAATAAAAAAATTATCCAGGCATGGTGGCACATACCTGTATTTCCAGGTGCTTGGGAGGCCGAGGCAGGAGGGTTGCTTAAACCCAGGCCATTTGAAGCTGCTGTGAGCTGTCACTGTAGCCCAGGCAATGAAGCAAGACACTTTCCTTCCTGGATTTGACTGGTGCTGTAGGCAGCCCCACCTTCCCAAGGACCCTCCAGTCTTTCTAGGAAACTTCTATTTGAAAAGGAGAGGTACATGGCTCCCTAATGGGGACATTGGCCATAAATTTTCCAGCTCTGTGCCTGCTTAAGTCGCTTAGACTCTTTGGCCATAACAGACACCTGAGTGTTGCTGCTCAAGGAAGTCTGGTGTGAAGACTAAGGTCAGAGAAATCTATGCTCCATTTCATGGAGAAATCCAGAGCAGAGAAAGTCCGAGAAGTCAGAGAAGGGCGGAGTATCTCCCCTTCCCTGGCTTTCCTCTTATTCCTATTCTCACAAGTTTGGAGGGAAGTGTTTACAGCAGTGATTTTGCAATTGGTGTGCTGTGGCACACTGCTGTGCTGTGAGAAGATCTTCAGTGTGCCATGAAAAATTTTTAATATCATTAATTAAATTATTTTTGAAAGAAATTCAAAGCCCAGTAAGTATATTTTTTTGTTTACTCTTTTTTTCTTATCAACATGGCATTAAGTGTGCCGTGAAAGTTTAACTATAGGTTCTAGTGTGCCGTGAGATTAAAAAAGGTTGAAAAACATTGGTCTAGAAAGTCAGCAATGGACCGAAAATGCTTTCTTGAGGGCTAATTGGCCAGTGGTAGGCTGAACCTTCTAGCAAAGTCCAACATTGAGGAAGGTCAATGCTGAAGCTCTAACTAGGCCTCTTGTCCTAGAGGCCCACCCACCCTGATTTTCCTTTACCATGTTCTTGTGACCACCAGACTTTGGGTAGCTTCTCCAAGCCAGAGGAAAAGCCTGGGGCTAGAGTTTTGAGATCTCACTGGGGAACACACTGGTCATGGGTGGGTGGGAAATGCAAGAGGGGCTCTCAGGATGTGGAGCCTGACCCACTCCGCATAGCCCCTCTGTGATTGCTGAATGAAGGCTTGGGCCAACTGTGCCCAAGAGAGGAGGTGCTCAGGGCTCAAATGTGTCCTAAGGGATGTCTCCACAGCTCAGTGAAGGAGATGGGCCCCCAGACTCCTCTGCCTGTCCTCGGGACATAGCCACCATGCCCAGTGATGCATTAGCACACTTGTTCCTCACAAGTACCTATGAGGTTAGCAGCGACAGAAACCCAGGGGGAAGAGAAACACAGTAATACTCACTGAGTGCTGGCTATGTGCCCAGACACCAAGAGCACACAATGGGGGCTCCAGGCAGCTTTAGCCCCTCCCATCACCCCTAAACACAGTCTATCAGCAGAGCCTGTTCAGGGAGTCCAGAGGTGGGCAGCAAAAGCTGCCATCCCTCTCTGCTCCCAGGCTCCCCAGAGCCATGCTTTTCTGCCTATACCCAGTGCTCCCCATTGCCACCACAGGAAACTTTTCAATATGCAAATCATGCAGATCTGATCATGTGACACACTTGCCTGACAATACCTCATAGCTTTCCGATGCTCTTGCAGTGGGACCCCAGGCTCATATTGTGGCCTATCCAGGCTCATCTCACACCCTGCTCTCTTGTTCTTTCCCTCTGGCCACATTAGCCTTCTTTCAGGTTCCCCGAGGCATCATGTTCCTTCCTGACACAGACCTTTGCACAGGCTGTTTTCTCCACCTGACATGCCCTCCCTTCTCTTCCACCCAACACCTCCTCTGGCCCACTTTTCAGATCTCAGAATTATTCAGAGATTCCTGACCTCCCAGATTAGGACAGGATACTGTGATGGTTAGTGTTGTGTGTTAACTTGGAGGGTGTTTCTGGATGGCATTAGCATTAGATCAGTAAATTTTGGGTAGGGCAGAGTGCCCTTCATAATGTGGGTGGGCCTCATCTAGTCAGTTCAAGGTCTCAATAGAGCAAGAAGATCAGCCTCGAGGAGCAAAATGGAGTTCTACAAAAAAGCCTCAGACTGGAGTTGGAACATCGGCTTTCTGGGGTCTCCAGGCTACTGGCCTTTAGGCTGAAACTTCACTCTGGCTATTCTCAGACTTGAGCCCACTGCCCACACTGCAGATTCTGACTCACCAGCCTCCATAATCACATCAGCCAATTTCTTATAATCAGTCTCTCTCTAGATATAGATATACAAAGATCTGAGAATTAAATTCACAAACTTGCCACCATGAGCTTACATTGGCAGCATTGTATAAACAGCTCAGTAAGGTTTCATAATCTTGGTGTCTGAGTGTCTCACAATTGTGTTCATGTTCATGTGTGCCAGTGTCTTGCTGAGTGGCATTGATTATCGTTTTTGCATGTTTTTGTATGCCATTTTGAGCATGTCAGAGCTTGAATAAGAGCAGCAAACAAATGTTTGTAAATTTCTTGTTAAACTTGGTAAGAGTGGAAGTGAGATCTGGGACATATTAGTCCAAGTTTATGGGGATAATTCCATGAAGAAAATATCAGGGTACAAATGAATCAAACATTTTTCTGAGGGGAGAGAAAGCTTGTGGAGAGAAGTCAGGGTGGCCAGTAACAAGCAGGGTTGACAAAAACATTGCAAAATTTCATTGAATTGTGCATCCAAATCATCAGCTGAGAAGCACAGCAGAAGAAGTAAACATTGATAGAGAAACAGGTAGGAAAATCTGAACAAAATCTTAGCTGGCAGGTGCAGTGGCTTGCACCTATAATCCTAGCGCTCTAGGAGGCCCAAGGCAAGTGGATTGGTTGAGCTCAGGAGTTCAAGACCAGCCTGAGCAAGAGGGAGACCTCATCTCCACTAAAAATAGAAAAACTAGCTGGGTGTCATGGCAGGTGCCTGGAGTCCCAGCTCCTCGGGAGAGTAGGCAAGAAGATCACTTGGACACAAGAGTTTGAGGTTGCTATGAGCTGTGATGATGCCTCAGTACTCTACGCAGGGTGACCCAATGAGACTCTGTCTCCAGAAAACAAAAAAAAACTTGACCAACAACTCATGGCTCTTGCATCATGCTCATGGAACACTGCCTGTGAGGGAGATTTTAGCCAATAAACACGTAACTGTGTTGAAACATGTATTGAAACCCCCTCCCTACTCAACCTATCTGGCCCCTAATGACTTTTCTCTTATCTAAAGATAAAGGAAATATTGAAAGGAAGGCATTTTGATGACATCCAGGACATCAAGGGTAATCCAATGACAGTTTAGATGGCCATTCCAGAAAGAGTTTCAAAATTGCTTTGAACTATAGATGAGGTACTGGGTCAGTGCACAGCTTCATGGAGGAGTACTTTGGAGGTGACTGTGGTGATATTCAGCAGTGGGGTATAGTGTGTGCAGCGCTTTTTCCAGGATGAGTTTGCAAACTTAATTGTCGGACCTTTAGATATGGACTCTATTGGTTCTGTTTCTCTGGAGAACCCTGACTGGTACCGGAGGCTCTGGAAGCTCCACAATACTGTGCCCCTTCCCATCACTGCAGAGACTCTGAGTTCCTTGGGTTCGTGGACGGTGCTCATTTTTCCCTTCACCTTTATATCCTGAGTGTCTAGCTCTGTTCCTGGCTTGCAAAGTAGGCTCTTGGTAAATATGTATTTAATGCATCATGAATAAGGACAAACCTCACGTTCATGGAGCTCAGGGGTGCAGGGAAAGGTAGTAAGTAATTAGGTCATTTTAATGCACCACGATAGAGATGTTTATTTCAAGAACCAAATGCCAAGACAACAGTTCGGATCCTAACCCAAGCAATGGGAAAGGGGTGGGTCACAGAAGTCTCTCTGAAGGAGATGACACCGGAGCTGTGCCTTAAAGGACAAGCAGCAGTTGGTCCTGAGAAGCAGAGAAGGGAAGAGTACTGGGCAAGAGGGACGGCATGCATAGAGGTGTAAGGCGTGACAGGGCCTGGGGCACATGGGGACCAGGCATGGGGTGAGGGAACTCCCTGGGAGCTTTGGCTGCTGGTTATGTGTTTGCATCTCATCCCAAAGGTGAAGGGGAGCTGCTGAAGCGGGGTGGAGGTTCCCTTTGCCCTTTAGAAAGGCGATAAGAAGGGTCACAGCTGAGAGGAAACAAGTTGGACAGCCCTGTTAGAAGGCTTTGTCCTAATCCAGAGGAGTGATCAGGGTCAGGGTTGAGGAAGTGAGGCTTGGGAGACCCGATGAGAGGGCTAGAGGACACAAGATGGGTGCTGAGAACCAAGGGGCTGTGGGGAAAAAGAGAGAAAGTCCTCATTTCTGGGCTGGACAGTTACAGGGCACTGGTCACTGAGAAAAGAAACGCAGGTGGAGCAAGTTGGAGTCTTGAGGAGGCTTTGTGGGGGTGTTGAGCGGAGGCAGGGATAACTTAGTTTTGGAATTGGAAGTACATAGGAGGGAAATAATATGCATGGACTCTTCCCTCTCCCAGGGTTTTGCTAGACGCTTTCCGTGTGTATCACAGTGCTTCTTCATCCTGGGCCATCCAGCACTGAGTATGTGGTTTCAAGCAAGGCCTCGCTTTGACCTCACAAACACACTCAGGTTATATCTCCATTCACTAAAGGAAAATCCAGAAAGGTCAAGTGACCTTCCTTCCTGGGGGTCACACAGCTGGGAAGTGGCAGAGCCATGTCTAGAGCAGGAGTCTCCACTCCCAGGAACCTGCTCAAGCTGTCTGCCCAACCGGGAGGACACAGCGGTGCCAGGTCCGCAGGAGCCAAGTCTGAGGTTTGCTCTTGCAAAAGTGCAGGTGTCTGTTGGGTGGCGCAGCCCACCTTTCACTGAGCCCCACAGAGCAGACCTCTCTCAGACCATGCCACCCATGCTTCCTGCTGACCAGGGTGAATGGCAGAGGAAGACCCCTGAAAACCCCTGACCACATCTGGCACGCAGCTTCCAGGGACCACGCAGGATTGGAATTTGACTCCTTATAGAATGATTTGAAACATCTGCAGGAAAAGCCACTAGTTTGAGCTCAGCTTATAGAAAAGTGGAAAAAGGAGGGTTACTGAGAATCAGCTCCCTTAAGGCTTTTAGGGTGACAACCAGGAATAAGACTCCTTTATCTTCTCTTCTTAACACCTGCAGGGGCCAAATCCCCACAGCCCCAGCAGTGCTAGGAATAGTGGTCCCTTCACCAAGACTCCCACCCCACCAAGGAGGAAATTGCTTTCCAGGCAGCAGGCTGGAACAGAAGAGGGGAAGGAAGGAGAGAACGCCTTTCATGAGTAAGAGAACCTAAATGAGCCGTCAGTACGAAGGTGCGGGCGGGAGAAAGAGCTAAGAAATGCCAAATGGCACACCCTAGGGAACACATTTCACGCTATTTCATAGTCTGTAGGTGGTTGAGGAGGCCTCAGGGTTATAATTTTTGTCTAACTCTCTTGTAGTGTACAGGAGAAAAGCAATTCATGGAGAAGTGAGCAGATCTATCACAGGCCACCCAGCTGCACACAGAGGCAGGGTCAGGCACAGGCTTGCAAGTCCAGGGCTCTGCTCACTAAAGAGACAGGTCCTTTCCCCCTGCCTAAAAGTTGAGCTGGCCCCCTGAACTCCTATTCCTTCTTGCTTGAGACGTTCCCCAGTGAGGTTAGAATGGGGAAAACCAGGCCCCAGGCCGATGTCCTTACTATCACCTGGGGCTATCCCAGGGCCCAGTGGATGGCCAGTGAAGTGCCCTTGTTGCAAAAAGGGAAAACCAGGCACCTGAGTGGCGAGTCAGGTGATTACAGCTCTAACCAAATTACCTTTCCAACCAGGGAAGGGGGGCATGGGCATCCAAGTGGCTTGACACCTGCATAGCCCCCCTCCTGCCACAGCCCTACCACGAGTAGGGCTCGCTAGGGTGTTGGTGTGCTGAGTTCTGTCACTTTGAGGCCTGCTGTTCTCTGTGGAATGGACTGACACCTCTCCCTGCACGCCTTTGTCCATCTGGCGCTGGGATGGCACAGGAGGGCTGCGGAGTCCCTGACTGACAACCACATGGTGCCCTTCACCTTCCCAGCCTCATCCAGGAGGTCAGTTCCTTGGTGGGGTCCAGAAACAACTCAAGGACCACGTAGGGCCCGAGAGCTTGTAGACCAGACCCCAACAATGGGGGATATTCAGTACAAGAAGAGGAGGCAGCATGCGTGCAGGGGGCTCAACCTTTCCCCCTGGAGAAAGCTGGCTGCAGAGGGGGTGCTGGGCTGGGAAGGGGCTAAGGGTGACTCAGTTGAAGACTAGCTGCTCTGAACCCTGTGTGCCACTTAGTCCCACCTCCTCGCAATGCTCTGGGCCCTTCGTTTTTTTGATATCTACAAATTCTCTAGTTTATTTGCAAAAATAACGAAGTGGGCCTCTTTTTGTACAAATGGAGAAGAGGGCGGGAGACAGAGTCTAAGTAGGAATGTTTCTTTCCCCAAAATGCCTTTAGTAGGGAGGGGGAACAAATATATATCAGATGAAATAACTAGCGCTGGGCTCTTCTCCCCACACCTTAGGGTTTAGTGTTCCCTCCCTGCCATAATCACCTCGCTGTGAGCCTCCCTCTCTTATGAAGCATCAGGAGGGTCCAACTATTTTGGAAAGGAGATACAATATAAAATGAAAAAAAAAGGCCTCAGCTCAAGGCAGCCTGGAAGAGACTTTATTTAATGCAATTTAATTTAAATAGCTTCTGCATCCCAGCGGGCGGGCCTGACCCTTCTATATTAAACCAAGAATCTCCCTAATTGGTCCTGGCTGAGAATCAGACCGTGATGCTGAGGGGTACCCAAGAGGTCTGCCAGGGGAGGGCTCGCCCCTCCCAGACTCCATGCCCCGGGGCCACACCAGCCCCTCCCAAGCACACAGGCTCCTCAGTCTCCATTGGTAGGGTCGGGCGTGGTCTGAGGGCCCACTGAGCCTGATCTTCTGAGTACTTGCTGGAAATGCAAATCCATCACCCTATTGAGTCGGAATCCTGAGGTGGGTTTAAGGACAGCCGGCAATTCTAATATCTACTACAGTTTGGGACACTTTATCTGTTTCTGAGCTGGTATTGGGCTTTGACTGACACCACTGCCACCTGCACGTGTAAGGAAGACCTCCCCATGTGCTCTAGCCCCTGGCAAACAGAATTTCTTCATAACACCAGTCCTGATGGTCAGGAAAGACCCAGGGAAGAGTCTCCAAGAATAAGAAAGATAAACAAAGGAGACAGTTCTATGGGGACTGTCTCTGGAGGGTCCCAGAGCCATAGGGGCCCGAGAGGACTTTGGAGCAACCCTGCCTCTGGCCCCTGCCCACCGGGGGCTGGGGTTTGTGAGGGCTGGGGGTACGTGGGGGCTGCGGGCTTGGGCGGACTGGAGGCCTGAAGGCAAGTTGGGGCTGTGTGGTCCCCGCCCCCCCAGTATGCTCAATGTGGCCGGGCAGAAGCCGCTCTGGCTGGAGGGGCCCAGCTGCCCTCTCACCGGTGGCCATGCAGGGCCTGCTCCTCCCACCACACAGCGACAGGAGTGGGGGTGCGGATCTGGATGACATCCATCATCATCCAGAGCTTGCTGACCCAAACAGCATCCCACAGGGAGGCTGATTGTCTCTGGGCCCTCTTGGGACAAGATAAAGCCCACAGTCAACTCACCCTCCCTGCTGGTGGCATTGAGACAGGAGCTTTATGTTATTTCCTGGGCTGCCTCAGCTGAGCCCTCCAGTTCTCCTGAGTTGGGGAGCTCTGGAGCTACCCCCTTCCTGCCTTCTGCACAAGTTGCTCTGCTGTGAGTTGCCCACACTGGCCCCTCAGTGCATCAGCCCTATTCTAGGCCTCCTTTTAAGACCCTCTGCTCTACCCCCACCAAATGGCCTCAACCAGACGCCAGCAGGGACACCTTTCACGAACAAGACCTGGCCCAGCTGGCTCACCTCTGTGGGGCTACAAGAGCAAGAGGACGAGGACTTGGGAAGCCCCCATCCTGGCACCCCATACCAACGCGCCTCCGTGCAGCCAGGAGCTCCAAGCTGCAAGGCCTGCTGGCCTTAGAGACGACGTCAGGAGCAGCCTCTGGCTCTGCCTCCCTGGCTTCTGGTCATTTCCTACTTGTAATTGCCATTGCTCCTCACTTCTTTCTCCCAGACTCAGTCTTTGTGAGACTCAAATCTGATCATGTCTGTCCCTTGGAGAAATCTTGCCATCACTCCCCAGTCCTGCAGTGGGGAGGCCTGGCTGCTGGGCTTAACCCCAAACCCTGCCTCTCCCCACTCCCTGAGAGCTCTTGGTTTTTTTTTTTTTTTTTTGAGACAAAGCCTCAAGCTGTCACCCTGGATAGAATGCTGTGGCATCACAGCTCACAGCAACCTCCAATTCCTGGGCTCAAGCGAGTCTCTTGCCTCCGCCTCCCAAGTAGCTGGGACTACAGGCACCTGCCACAATGCCCGGCCATTTTTTGGTTGCAGCCGTCATTGTTGTTTGGTGGGCCCGGGCTGGATT
>CAUYRH010158221.1:0-10113 GCA_963574655.1 Perodicticus potto | reverse complement strand
GGCACCTGTAGTCCCAGCTACTTGGGAGGCTGAGGCAAGAGAATTGCTTGAGCCCAGGAGTTGGAGGTTGCTGTGAGCTGTGACACCACAGCACTCTACCGAGGGCGATAAAGTGAGACTCTGTCTCTAGAAAAAAAAAGTTGGCTGGGTGTAGTGACTTACACCTATAGCTACTCGGGAGGCTGAGGTGGGAAGATTAATCGAGCCCAAGAGTTCACTGTTGCAGTGAGCTCTGTTGCACTCTAGCTGGGCAACAGAGCAAGACTCTATTTCTAAAAAAAAGAAAGAAAAAAAAAAGGATCAGAGACAGTATGGAAAGAACAAGCAGCAGAGTAATAATGCCTAATATCTGCCATAATAAAGATCTTTCAAATTCAGTATATTATCTCATTTGAACCTAGTAAGATAAATGAATAAAATATGATTTAATTCAATCTTCAAAGTAAATGAGTAAGATATGATTTAACTCAACTTCACAAATGAAGAAACTGATAAAGGTTAAGTGATTTTCATGAGCTCATTAAGAAATGAGTCAATTACATTTTTTTCCATTCTGAATAAATGTATATGTGTATATAATACCAATTGCTCTGAGTATGACAAGAACACAAACAGAATAACCTCCTTGCTTAGGGAGAACACACTGACACACAGTAAATACTTTAAATGACTCAAAAATCTGAAAATTCTGAGGTTTCCTATAGTTGAATTAACTTTCCTAAAATCTTAGACCAGTGGTTCTCAACCTCTGGCAATTAGCATTGCCCAACAGACTTTGGGGAGAGCAAAAATAAGTTCACTCTGCTATCACTTGAACGCTACTACTAAAGATTCTGATTTAGTGAGGTTTGGGGAGAGGCCGAACATCTGTATTTTACTAAATATGACAAGTGGTTCTACTGCATCCTAAAGGCTGAAGAGCACTTCCCCAAACTAACAGAGCAACCACAAGAAAGCTGAAGCCCAAGAATGCCTGTAATTAAAGGAAGCCAACCCACTCTGGAAAACAGCCTTCATTTCTAGGCTTTGCCCAGAGCTCCATAGTGATGTGGACCACCAAGCCCAGGCTCAGGCCTCATGTGGTAGGTACCTGGCTCTCGTGACTGGCTATCATCACAAATGTGCAGATCCAGACGGGAGATGAGCAGATGATAAGAGGACTCTTTCACATCAAATTTCTCAAAGTATTGGCTGAGGCGGCTGCTGCTGCTATTGCTGTTGGCCTGGCTACTACCAAACGCCTGGGTCCAGGACTGCTGGGCACTCAGAGCAGGTGGAGTAATCTACATGTTAAAGAGAGAAAAACAAGAAGTCCAGACCCTGAAAGTCTCCTCTGTAGGTTTCAAGCTTTAGTTCAGCCTGAAAAAAAATCACAGTTTAGGAAGTTGCCCCTTCCTTCTCATAGGTGTTTGCCTGGCAGCTCACTTAGGTTTATCCCAACTAAATAACACAAACTCCAAAAAGTCTAATTATAATACTCTAGTAACTATCAGAGTACTGTTCTGAAGCTTGAATTGCCCTCCAACCTCTCACCACCAGGACTTCGTTGACTGATGCTAAAACACCTCTTCTAATAAGTCTTCCCTAAATGCTGTCTTTCAGCCTGAGTAGTTAGATGCCTCTTCTTTGTACTCTCATGGCACAATGTTTATCTCTATCATGTCATTTATCAGACCACGTTGTAATAACTCATTTATGGTCCATCTTTCAAAGCAGTAAGAGCCTCAAGGACAGGAACAAGATTTATTCCATTTGTCCTCTCCAGTGACTAGTATTGTATACCTAACACACTGGAGGCACCCAATGAACAGAATGAAAAATTAGAGGTGCATACATGGCCTATAAACACCAAGAAGTAAACAACAACTCCCCCAAATAAAGGCTAGATCCCACCTACATTGATACGAGTTAGGTCTGGTTTATTGTCTCTCTAGCTACCAAAGGTGTCTGTTTTGTCTATAACCTGTATAGGTTCAGGAGCCAGGCTTTTTCTTTGTTGGGCTGACTTCTCCATGGCTTCGCTCAGCGACTCTGCATACTTCATCATAGCCTTGAGCTGCGAGTCAGTCAACACCCAGAGCAGGTCATCCAACAGGAACATCAGCTTGGAGGCTATCACATTGCAATCTTTGGTCTATACAGGCCACAGAGAACATAAAGTTTATTGCCTTGTATCATTCCAGCTTCTCAAAGTGACTGATGCACAATAAGTTGCAGAGGTGGCTTTTTCAATCTCCAGTATGGGAAAGGAAAGCATCAAGCACCTTGGAGAGTCAATTTCTTACAAAACTACTAAAGTTTGCTTAATTAACAAAAAGCAGGCTTGGCACCTGTAGCTCAGCAGCTAGGGCACCAGCCACATATACTGGAGCTGGCAGGTTCGAATCCAGCCCGGGCCTGCCAAACAACGACATACTACAATCAAAAAGTAGCCGGGTATTGTGGCAGGTGCCGGTAGTCCCAGCTACTTGGGAAGCTGAGGCAAGAGAACTGCTTAAGCCCAAGAGTTTGAGGTTGCTGTGAGCTGTGACACCACAGCACTCTACCCAGGGTGACCTAGTGAGACTGTCTCAAAAAGAAAAAAAAAAGGGTGGCGCCTGTGGCTCAGCGAGTAGGGCGCCAGCCCTATATACCAAGGGTGGCAGGTTCAAACCCAGCCCCAGCCAAACTGCAAAACAAAAATATAGCTGGGCATTGTGACGGGTGCCTGTAGTCCCAGCTACTCCGAAGGCTGAGGCAAAAGAATTGCCTAAGCCCAGGAGTTGGAGGTTGCTGTGAGCTGTGTGACGCCATAGCACTCTACCAAGGGCGATAAAGTGAGACTCCGTCTCTACGAAACAAAAAAAGCAGCCACACTTAACTGCCTATGTCAGTGACCCTACATATGGATTAAAAATTTGGTTTCCAGCTAGATGCAGTTTCCAGCCCATGCCTGTAATCCTATCACTCTGGGAAGCCAAGGAGGGAGGATTCCTTCAGCTCAGGAGTTTGAGACCAGCCTAAGCAAGAGCAAGATCCTGTCTCTACTAAAAATAGAAAAATGAACCGGAAACTGTGGTAGGTGTCTACAGTTCCAGCTACTTCAGAGGCTAATGAAGGAGAATAGCTTGAACCTAGGAGTTTGAGGTTGCTGTGAGCTGGGCTAAAGCCATGGCACTCTAGCCTGGGCAAAAGAATGACACTTTGTCTCAAAAAAAAAAAAAGTGGTTTCTAAAACTGAAAAACCAGGGACGGCACCTGTGGCTCAGTGGGTAGGGCGCTAGCCCTATATACCGAGGGTGGCAGGTTCAAACCTAGCCCCAGCCAAACTGCAACAAATAATAGCCGGGTGTTGTGGCGAGTACCTGTAGTCCCAGCTACTCAGGAGGCTGAGGCAAGAGAATCGCCTAAGCCCAAGAGCTGGAGGTTGCTGTGAGCTGTTATACCACAGCACTCTACCAAAGGGTGACAAAGTGAGACTCTGTCTCAAAATCTGAAAAAAGGGGAAGTAGAAATGTTCTCTTGCTAGTGGACATTAGGCCCTCCCACTTCATCTGTCATTCCAGAGACCAATCACATACTAAATAGTGAAAGAATACCAACTCTCAGGGTGCCTAAGAGAACAAAAGATAGACATTTTCTTTTTTTCGAGACAGATCCTCAAGCTTTCACCCTGGATAGAGTGCCGTGGCTTCACAGCTCACAGCAACCTTCAATTCCTAGGCTCAAGTGAGTCTCTTGCCTCCACCTCCCAAGTATCTGGGACTACAGGCGCCCGCCACAACGCCCGGCCTCTTTTTGTTTGCAGCCGTCATTGTTGTTTGGCAGGCCCGGGCTGGATTCGAACCCGCCAGCTCAGGTGTACATGGGGGGCGCCTTAGCCCCATGAGCCACAGGCGCTGAGCCAAAAGATAGACATTTTCATCAAGACAGAAAATACTTACTCTTCTCTTGAGAGCTATTTGGATTCTGCCTTGGTTAGTAATAAGCCTTAATGGAGTGGTTACCGGGTCTTGATCACCATTGTCTGTAGCATCTGCCTCAATTCGAAGTGTTTGCCAAGTTATTTCCTTAAATGTTAAAACCTAGAAGGAGAGAAAGTAAAATTCTTTCATTCTGTGGATGAAATTAGCTAAGAGGCAGGAAGACCAAGGGAAAAGGACTGGCAAGGTAGACACAACCACCACTCCCAGTTGTAATTCTAACAACAGGAAGCAGTGCGTCAGAATCCATAAGTGAGGAAAGGATGTAACATGAACACTGAACAAAAAGGATTCTGGAATTCCTAGCAATGGGGAACATTTAAAGAAATCCCCAAAGCAGGAATAATACCTTTAAGAATTAATTCTACTTTGAATTCCTCCCTACTCTTCCTTGACAATGACTGGCTATTACCTCTCCTCGGTGGGGATCAGTGATGCGAGTGAGGCGTAGGTCACTCTGCTGCCAGCTGGGATTGACGCTATATCCTTGGAGCTGCCACAGTTCAAAAGAAGCATGGAAAGCCTTAGAATGAATCTTGATGGTGATGGAATTGACAATGATGAACATTCCTTCCACCACCTTTTCAGCAAAGCCATATTCACTACAACAAATAAGGAAAACCAATGATCAGAATCACATGAGACTTTATGCATAGTCTTTACACTAGAAGACATCAATTTAAGTTATTAGGTGTTAGAACTATGGATGCGGGAGGCTGAGGCAAGAGGACTGCTCAAGCCCAAGAATTTGAGGTTGCTGTGAGCTGTGATGCCAGGGTACCCTACCTAGGGCAACAGAGTGAGACTATGCCTCAAAAAACAAAAAACAAAAAAAAAAAAAAAAACCCAGAAAAGAAAAGAAATCAAAATAAAACAAAGCTTATGGTGTTCTTTGACAGTGGAAAAAAAAAAAAAAAAAAGAACTATGGATCATTTTTTTTTTATTTCTTATATTTATAACATTTCTAATTTTTTCCCCCAAATTAGATACAATGTTCTGTTAACCAGGCTGAAGTGCAGTCATACACAGCTGGGTTCAAGTAATCCACTCACCTCAGCCTCCCAAGTAAATGGGATTAGAGGTGCATGCCATCATCCCCTGCTAATTTTTCTAGAGACAAGGTCTCACTATGGTAGGGCATGGTGGCTCACGCCTGTAATCTCAGCACTCTAGGAGGCTAAGGCGGGAGGACTGCCTAAGCTCAGGAATTCAAAACCAGACTGAGCAAGACTGAGACCCCATCTCTACTAAAAATAGACAAAAAAAAAACTAGACAGGCATTGTGGCAGGAGCCAATAGTACCAGCTACTCCAGAGGTTGCGGCAAGAGAATTGCTTGAGTCCAAGAGTTTGAGGTTGCTGTGAGTTATGATGCCACAGCACTCTACCCAGAGCAACACGGTGAGACTCTATGTTTCAAAAAAAAAAAAGTAGAGGCTTGGCACATGTAGCTCAGTGGCTAGGGCACCAGTCACATACACCAGGGCTGGCGGGTTCAAACCCATCCTGGGCCTACTAAAAACAAGGACAACTATAACCAAAATATAGCCGGGAGTTCTGGCAAGTGCCTGTAGTCCCAGCTACTTGGGAGGCTGAGGTAAGAGAATTCCTTAAGCCCTAGAGTTTGAAGTTGCTGTGAGCTGTGATGCCACAGCACTCTACCAAGGGCAACATAATAAGACTCTTGTCTCAAAAAAAAAAAAAAAAAAAAAAAGACAAGATCTTACTATGCTGCCCAGGCTAGTTTTGAACTCTTGGGCTCAAGTGACCTCCCACCTTAGCCTCCTGAGTTGCTGGGGTTATAGGTGTGAGCTACTGCACCCAGTTACAGTATTCGGGTTTTTTTGTTTGTTTGTTTGTTTGTTTGTTTGTTTGTTTTGAGACAGAGTCCCACTATGTTGCCCTCAGTATAGTGCCGTGGCATCAAAGCTCATAGCAACCTCAAACTCTTGGGTTTAAGTGATTCTCTTGCCTCAGCCTCTCAAGTAGCTGGAACTACAGGTGCCCACCACAATGCCTGGCTATTTTTTTGTTGTAGTTGTCATTGTTGTTTGGCAGGTTCGTGCTGGATTCAAACCCACCGGCTCCAGTGTATACGGCTGGCACCCTAGCGGCTGAGCTATAGGCGCTGAGCCTAGAGTACTCTTTTAAATGGGAATTTTCTTTTTCAAGAGAATGGAATAAGGCAGTGCCAGTAGCTCAGTGGGTAGGGTGCAGGCCATATACACCGAGGCTGGTGGGTTTGAATCCAGCCCAGGCCAGCTAAAACAACAATGACAAGTGCAACAACAATAACAAAAAAATAGCAATACATTGTGGTAGATGCCTATAGTCCTAGTTGAGAGGCAGAGGCAAGAGAATTACTTAATCCCAAGAGTTTGAGGTTGTTGTGAGCTGTGACGCCATTGCACTCTACCCAGGGCAACAGGTTGAGACTCTGATCCCCTCCTCAAAAAAGAACAGAATAAAAGAGAAAGCACTGACCTAAAAACAATCTCCTCTGAAAGAATCATTTTATAGCTTTTTACAGCTTACAAACTACCTGAATAAATATTTGGATACAGGCTATGAGGGGAGATATAATGCCAGAAAGGAGACACAAAGTTTCTGTAACATCTTCAAAGACAGAGCACACTCTGCAAAGGCAGTGGAAAGATAAAAAAAGTACAGGCAGGGCAGTGCCTGTGGCTCAGTGAGTAAGGAGCCGGCCCCATATACCCAGGGTGGCGGGTTCAAACTCGGCCCTGGCTAAACTGCAACAAAAAAGTAGCCAGGTGTTGTAGCAGGTGCCTGTAGTCCCAGCTACTTGGGAGGCTGAGGCAAGAGAATCGCTTAAGCCCAAGAGCTGTGATGCCACAGCACTCTACTGAGGGTGACATAGTGAGACTCTGTCTCCAAAAAAAAAAAAAAAAAAAGAAAGCAAGAAAGAAAAGAGAGATTTAACATTGTAAAATCTACTCTAGACCAGTCCCACCTTTACACTGTCAAATATAGTCCTCTCTCAGTGTGGGGATAGGAGAGGATCAGTTACATGATACCACCCCCCTGCCACTTCTGCATATACCAAAACCTGCACATACTTAAGTCTACAGTCAGCCCTGAGGAACCCATATATATATATACATATACGTACAGGGAAAGTTGGCCTTCCAAGTATGTGGTCTCCAGTGACCACCACCCCTGTACCTTCCTGTCCACAATATTTTCTATCGTAATTTGGTTGGAAAAATCCATTTTGGACCCAAGCAGTTCGAACGTGTGTTGTTCAAGGGTCAACTGTACTTCCCCAAGAGTATAGCTATACTTCTACAGTAACAGGCCAGAAATGCCAAAGGGAAAGGAACAAAGGACATCTTAAAGGCCCTCTGAATGCAGAAAATACAGCAATTCTTGTCACGTAGGTTAAATTACTTCTCATTACAAGAAATAAAAAAGAGGTCTGGAAATTCAAACTGAAAAAGATACTTACATTTGCAACTTACATCACAAAGAACTAATATCCCTAATGTATAAATAACTTCAAAAAACTGAGAAGGAAAAGACCAAGAGCCCAATAAAAATGGGACTAAGTATGGAAAATTTACAAAGAAATAAATGCAAGTAGATAGCAAACATAAAATGGTGCTTAATCTCATTTATAAATAAATCAAAACTACACTGACAATCACTTGATTTATGACAAAGGTGACAGTGCAGTGGGGAAAAAGATGGCCTTTTCAATAAATGGTGCATGTTTAGTTTGGGGAATATCAATAAAGAGAAAATAGGCTCGGTGCCTGTGGCTCAACGGGCTAAAGCACCAGCCATGTACATCTGAACTGGCAGGTTCGAATCCAGCCTGGGCCCGCCAAACAACAATGAGGCTGCAACCAAAAAATGGCTGGGCATTGTGGCGGGCGCCTGTAGTCCCAGCTATTTGGGAGGCGGAGGCAGGAGACTCACTTGAACCCAGGAATGGGAGGTTGCTGTGAGCTGTGATGCTGTGATGCCACAGCACTCTATCCAGGGTGACAGCTTGAGGCTCTGTCTCAAAAAAATAAAAGGAATAATGTACTATTACATGCTACATGACTGAACCTTGAAACCATTATTTTTTTGTGATTATTAATGATTACTTGATTGCAAACATATTAAATGAAAAGAAGTCAATTGCAAAAGACCATGCAGTATATGATTCTATTTATATGGAATGTACAGTATAGGTATAGAAAATAGATAGATTAGTAGTTGAGTTGCCTAGGGCCAACACAAAAGAGAATGAAGAGGGACTGTCAATAGTTTGGGGGTTTCTTTTTGGGTGATGAAAATGTTCTTGCCTCGGTGCCTCAACAGGCTAAGGCGCCAGCCATGTACACCTGAGCTGGCGGGTTCGAATCCAGCCCAGGCCTGCCAAACAACAATGACGGCTGCAACCAAAAAATGGCCAGGCATTGTGGCGGGCACCTATAGCCCCAGCTACTTGGGAGGCAGAGGCAGGAGACTCGCTTGAGCCCAGGAATTGGAGGTTGCTGTGAGCTGTGATGCCACAGCACTCTCTCCAGGGTGACAGAATGAGGCTCTGTCTCAAAAAAAAAAAAAAAAAGAATCACAGAAATGTTCTATTTTTTTAAAACTGTAACCCTACTCCAGAGGATGCATGAAGATATAATTCAGTGTATTATAAAAATACAATATGCAAAGATGCTCTTGAAGGCACTGCTAATAACAAAATAACTGCAAATTTAGTTTGAAGGCCAAGAAGAAACTATCTGTTCAATACTTTCACAGTAAGAAATTTTGGCTTTCCCTTGGGAGGCACAAATCTAGTAAAGAAAATAAGTATGATTTTATGACTAATAGTGTAGGAATAAAGTTCACTTAGATAGACACCTTTGATAACTACCAAAAATGACAGAAGTTCTCAGTTACCGACTACTGCATAGTGCATGTACTAGCACTGACCAACAAGCACATGCTACCATGCCCAGCTAATTATTTTATTTTTATAATTTGTAGAGACAGGCTCTCAGTTTGTTTGAGGCTCAAACTCCTGGCCTCAAGCAATCCTCCCACTTTAGCCTGCAAATGCACTGGGATTACAGGTATAAGGCATTGTGCCCAGATCCAAATTTATCTAGTCAAGCACTTACTTTTCTAGAATTTTTTCTTTCAAAAAATTAGTAAGCACTAAAAAATTAAGAATTTGGAAGTTTAAGATATGCTGGGCTCTCTCAAAATAACATTTAAGAATCTTTACTTGGGGCCGTGCATGGTGGCTCACGCTTGTAAACCTAGCACTCTGAGAGGCTGAGAGCTCAGCAGTTCGAGACCAGCCTGAGCAAGAGTGAGACCCCGTCTTTATGAAAATTAAAAAAATACAAAAATTGGCTGAGTGTTCTGGCAGGTGCCTGTAGTCCCAGCTAATTAGGAGGCTGAGGCAAGAGGATTGCTTGAGCATAAGTTTAAGGTCTTGTGAGGCATGACACTATGGCATTCTACACCTCTCCCCAGAACACAGAATAAGATTCTGTCTCCAAAAAAATAAAAAACAACTTTATTTGGTAATAGCATTACTACTGATTTTGGGGGCCAAATAGGCCTTTCTTGGACAATGGTATGAATACCTCTTTTAAAAAGTAATGACTTTGTAACCATCAGAGAAATGCAAACCAAAACCACTCTGAGATATCATCTAACTCCAGTAAGAGTAGCCCACATCGCAAAATCCCAAAACTATAGATGTTGGCGTAGATGTGGAGAAATGGGAACACTTCTGCACTGCTGATGGGAATGCAAACTAGTACGTTCCTTTTGGAAGGAAGGTTGGAGAACACTCAGGGATCTAAATGTAGACCTACTGTTTGATCCTGCAATTCCTCTTCTAGGTGTTTATCTAAAGGACCAAAAATCACTTGACAATAAAGATATTTGCACCAGATTGTTCATCACAGCTCAATTCATAATTGCCAAGTCATGAAAGAAGCCCAAGTGCCCATCAACCCATGAATGGATTAATAAACTGTGGTATATATACACCATGGAATACTATGCAGCATTAAAAAAAATGGAGACTTTACCTCTTTTATGTTTACATGGATGGAGCTGGAAAATATTCTTCTTAGTAAAGTATTCGGGAATGGAAAAAAATATATCCAATGTACTCAGTACTACT
>CAUYRH010158219.1:0-10746 GCA_963574655.1 Perodicticus potto | reverse complement strand
TAAGAGAATTTTATACAGCTTTATTTTTTATTTTATTTATTTATTTTTGAGATAGAGCCTCAAGCTGACACCCTGGGTAGAGTGTCGTGGCGTCACAGCTCACAGCAACTTCCAACTCCTGGGCTTAAGCAAGTCTCTTGCCTCAGCCTCCCAAGAAGCTGGGACTACAGGCACCTGCCACAACATCCGGCTATTTTTTTTTTGGTTGTAGTTGTCATTGTCTGGCAGGCCCTGGTCAGATTCGAACTTGCCAGCTCTAGTGTATGTGGTTGGTGCCTTAGCTGCTTGACCTACAGGTGCCACCCATTATGTTCTTTTTTCTTCAGATCACATTGTATTGCTATGGTAGTCAGTAAATGGTGATAATGAGCACCCTTGCTTCATTATAATTTTTATAGGTAAAAATTGGAAAACATCCCAAATGTCTAACAATAGAGAAATAGTTGTAAAAATTATGGTATAACCTTATAATAACATTCTGCCATTGGAAAATTGCATTTTCAAAAGCATTTAATTTTAATTATTAAAATACCCATAAGATCCTATTATAGTTTAAAAAACTGTGGTATCAAACTGTATTCATATGATTCAAGTTTTATAAGTAAACTCCATTCTATATGAGTAAATTACATATCATATTTTTATTCTAGGTGTAACTCAAGCATCTCTGGTGTTCAAGACTCACAGGATTGAGCTTTTCCATAACGTCCAGATATAAATCCAGGCCCCATTCTACAGGACTACAGGAAATCCACCCTTCTCTGCAATTATTTCTGATCTTCAGATTGCCCTGGTTTTTGTTTTCCACATTTCTTGCCTAACCGCTGCCCCAAGCAGCTTCTGCAGTCACTTTTGCCTAATTCTTCATTCCATCCTCTGCTGTTCTCTCTCTGTTCAGTCCACATAAGCCCCAGATGTGGATACAACCCACCACTCTTGATTCTTCAGAGACCACCTGCCAGAGGCCTCTCGTGGTTTAATACATTTATGTGTCACTTGAGGATAGCACAGCCAAATTACAAGGCAGGAAAGGAAAACATCAAGTTGAAAGTCATGTATCGTTGTTCTTAAAACCCATCAGCCACACCTATTCACGGGACATCATAACCTTCCTCCCTAGCTCCTGGCCTCAAGCCTGCTGCCATGTGGAAAGACATACCTAGAGCTTCCTCTTCTGGAAACTTCCCCTCACCCTACCGCCCCTGTCCCTAGGAGAGCACTCTTGTATATGAACAGGCTGAAGGGATCAGAATCAAGTGAGCTGACATCACAGCGATCTCTTAGGGCGGCTTTCAGCCCATAGTGAAGGTGGTAGCCTTTATCTTACCGAACACCTCGGTTACCATCTCACTCTAAAGAAAGAACACAGATTCTGGAGTTGGGATGTCCAGGGTTCAAATCCCAACTTCACCACTTACCGGCTAGGACACTGAGCTGTTGTTTATCTTCTCGGTCTCGGTTTCCTCACCTGCAAAATGGGGGTAACCATAGAACATACCACATAGTGCTATTGTGAGGATTCAAAATAGGATGTATTCTAGCATAGAGAAAATGTTAGCTGTTTCTGTTAGGATTAGCATGTATTCAAACTAGCAGTAATATAGTCATAGTTGAAGCAGCAGAACTTTACAATATCCAAGGCTATTGTAGGACAAAAAAAAAAACTCTTGCTTAACTTATTGGTAGATGGCTTTACCAGAATGGCCCTAAGAAGAGAAAGTCTACCCAAAAATAAATTCTAGCCCACAGCATTAGGGCTACAAAGAGTTTAGAAATATTCTCAGGACATGCTGCCAAGTAAATATGTACTAACCTGAAAAAAAAGAAAATATTAAAATAGATAAACCAAAATCTTGGCAGCAGTTATTTCTGATTAGCACAATTAGGAGTTGTTTGTCTATCTGCACACACTGGTGTGTTTTATCCACACTGCCCATCTGCATGGCTTCTATAACGTAGAAAAAGAGTAACCTTATAAAAGCAGAAAAGCCCTCTTCTACATCCGGCACGGATTAAAAATTTGATTATCAAAATTGTGTAATAAAATGTAGTCTAGGCTTGCCTGGAGAGAACGTGGATTTGGGTATTCAGAGCCATGTCGGGGCTCAGCTGCACCCCTTACTGTATCTAATTAGAGTTTTGCTCCCAGAGGGGCTGAGTCAGCTCTTAACCTGAACTTGTAGCTGAGACCAGATCCCCATCTCCGTTGGCAATTTACTTGGGTAGCATTGCCCTCAGTTTAAAAGTGAGTCAAGAAAAAGGGCTTCAGGCAAATTTTATGTCAGTTATCTAAAACCACAAAGTTACCGCCTTCCGGGTTAGTCACCAGAATGGACTTGACTATGGAAAAAGGAATCAAGTTAGAGGGGAACGGCAAATGTCCTCTGCCTCAGAACACAACAATCAGATGAATCAGAGGCTTCTAAAGAAAATCACCTTGGGGCCTTTTTGCCATCTTGCTACTCCTTGAAAGAAAAATGGCAAAGCTTTTCTTACCAGATTTTTTTTCCTTGAAGAAATCCTGGGAAGACTTAACACAAAAACTGACAAAGGCCAGGCAGATAATAAACGCACAGAAAACATGGTCATTTGACAGCAATGGGCATGTCCCAAAGTGTGTCCCTCGGGTCTGTTGTACAACAAGCTCTTCGACAGAAGGGTTCCACGTTGGAACTTGTGAGAAAGCACTGCGCATCCTTTTCCTCAGAGATTTAGAAGCCACATCAAAGGCCTGGACAATTCTGCAGTAGTCTGCTTAAATTTGTTAAGCACTCATTTTTCTAAGTATATTTCAGCAAGACACTCTTATTTCATGCTCTTCTCAACATCTTCCAGGACTTGGGTTCCACAGAACATCCTGGGAAACACTGATTGCATAATTAATATGTTTGGGAAACCACACATATACCTTAGCGGCATTCAGACATGCTTTTCAACTCTCAGACTATTAGTATTTTTATTGGTATAACTTTAAGGGGTGTAAGTGCAGTTTTGTTGCATATATTCTATAGTAGTGGTAGTTTCCAGCTTTCATGTCATTGATCTTCATATTCTTTGTGCAGAATTTAAGAGCCGTCTTTGACAAATGGCTAACACACATTCAAAGAAGTGCTCAGTGGCTGGGCGCCTGTAGCTCAGCGGCTAGGACACTGGTCACATACACTGGGGCTGGCAGGTTCAAACCCGGCCGGGGCCTGCCAAAGAACAATGACAACTATAGCAACAACAAAGAAATACCCAGGCATTGTGGCAGGCACCTATGGCCCCAGCTACTTGGGAGGCTGAGGCAAGAGAATCCCTTAAGCCCAAGAGTTTGAGGTTGCTGTGAGCTGTGACGCAACAGCACTCTACGAAGGGCAACATAGTGAGACTCTGTCTCAAAAACAAAAAATGCTCATTGTCCCTGATCATTAGAGTAATGCAAATCAAAACCACCCTGAGATATCACCTACCTCCAGTAGAATGACTCACATCACAAAGTCTCAAAGCTGCAGATGCTAGCGTTCATGTGGAGAGAAGGGATTGTTGGAAGGAAGAAAACTAATACAACCTTTTTGGAAGGAAGTATGGACAATCCTCAAAGAACTCAAAGTAGACGTCCCATTTGATCCTGTAATCCCATTAAGCATCTACCCAGAAGAAAAAAATCATTTTATCATAAAGACATTTGCACTAGACTGTTTATCACAGCTCAATTTATAATCGCCAAAATGTGGAGACAACACAACGCCCACCAACCCAGGGATGGATTAACAAACTATAGTCTATGTCTACTATCCAGCCATTAAAAAAGATGGGGACTTTACATGTTCGTATTAACCTGGATGGAATTGAAACACAGTCTTTTTAGTAAAGCATCACAAGAACAGAGAAGCAAGAATCTAATGTACTCAATACTAACACGAAGCCAGTAGACGATCTAATACACGCCCACATCAGAGGAAAACTCAAATCAATTCAAGATGGGGGGCAGGGGAACAAGGGAGCTGGGCAAGGAGACGAAGATGGGGGATGGGTGTGTTCCCACTTAATGGCGACAACGTTAAGTTATACAACACACCTCTTGGGGCAGGACACATACATAAGAGGGACTCTACCTACCAAATGCAAACATGGTAACCTAATTCTTTGTACCTTCAAATTAACCTCATGTTATGCCCCAACTCCATCTTGCTGGGGGCTTCACCACTCCCCCTTTAAGACAGGAAGCTCAGCTGAAAGAGTTTAGTAATAATTGCAAAACCCCAGCTTCCTCTTGTAAGACCTCCCCTTAGGGTGTTGGCTCTTGTCAAATTCGGCTCGCCTTAAGGATCCCCCCTCCCCTACGGAAAGCCCCTTATAAAAGTTTTCCACCCCTGCAGCTAGGGGTCAAGAGACTTTGAGGTCTCGACCGGGCCCATTAATAAAGGACTCTTGCTTAATTTGGACTCAATGTGCTGGCGTTTCTCTATTCCGCTTGCTTCAGGTATAGCACTGAAACAATTAAAATGAAAAAATAAAAAAATAAAAAAACGAATTGTCTTTGACTCCTTGGATGGAACTAGTATGTGAATCAGTACACTCGAATCCAGAGAGGGAAGAATAGGGAATGAATAGCATAAGGAGGAGATTCTGTTGAACAGCCTCACCCTCTTACTTTCTCTGACATCTGTCAGAAAGAGGCCTCGATAAAAACATTGCAATTCTTAATAGCTTTGAAGTTACTATTTTTTACTGCCTGTTGTACAGAACAGCACAAGGGCAGGGAATGCTGAATGCACTGTCTCCCGGAGTATCTTCAGTAAATGATCTGTTGCCTTTCTTTCTTTCTTTTTTTTTTTTTTTTTTGTGGTTTTTGGCCAGGGTTGGGTTTAAACCCACCACCTCCAGCATATAGGGCCAGTGCCCTACTCCTTTGAGCCATAGGTACCAGCCGATCTGTTGCCTTTCCAACATTTATTATATAGCAGTCGTGTTGTGTGGGTGGGCTGGCCTCTGATTGCTCTAATCCGTCAAGATAACTCCAACCTATTGCCATAGATGGTGGTTCCCATAACCCAGGCTTAAATCAATCAGTGGTCCGAACAGCAGGACTCTCCGAGATTTTGTTAAAGTTGAGGAAAGCATTCTACTTTTTTCCAGATAACTAAGAGGAAGCATGTGGACCTAATTGTACTGACAGCTATCCTACCATATCCTCAAGGGACCAGCCTTGGGGTGAAGCCGGCAGATGTGGAGACACATATGGGAGAAACAGAGTTCACCGTGGCCTTACTGAGCTCTGGACTAACCAGCTTGGAGCTCACACCACTGCGGCTTCATGAAACCTACAAATTCTCTATCGCTTTATCCAATGTGAGTTGGTTTCTGTTACTTGCAAAGGAAAAAGATTCCCAACGGAGACAGAAATATCAGGCTATGGCTATAGCCATAAAAATCACATAAAGTGAGCACAGGTACTTATAATTCCATCCTTGATGACACACTTACATTTTGGATTTTAAAAACAATTATTATGTTTGTTTTAATGTCAAAATGTAATTGGTTTTTGCACTTTCCCCGCATTTAATACCATTACTTTACCCTTCCTTTGAATTTATCCTTCCTCAACACCAAACTTCTGACTTTCTCATTTAGGACGAAATAAAAACAAGGGGGAAAAGTTTGGCATCTCTTTTTAAATCAACACTGTTACTTTCGCTGCATAGAAATTCTAGAAAGTTGGCTTTGTTCACCTGTGAGGCAACTCTCTCGTTTACAAGTAGCTGTTACAATTATGACCTGGTCATCTTCAATCACAATTGCAGGTAAACAATTATAACCTGGTCATCTTCAGGCTAACCATGTAATGGAAAATAGTTGTGACTCAACACAATTTTGTTAAAAAACAAAGTAACAAAAAAAGATGGACCATGCCAGCCTAAGCAAGAATGAGACCTTGTCTGTATAAAAAACAGAAAATGGGTGTGGTAATGAGCACCTGCCGTCCCAGCTACTCGGGAGGCTGAGGCTGGAGGACGGCTTGAGCCCAGGAGTTTGAGGTTGCTATGAGCTAGGCTGATGCCTTTCTAGCCTGGATGACAGAGTGAGACTCTGTCTCAAAACAAAACAAAACCCACAAATACAAAGACTATCAATTGCAATCAAATCCAAATCCATGGTTTCCCCTCACAAATCTAACATTGTATTAAATATTTCTTGAATGTTCTAAAATCATATCATTTCCTTAGTTGACCTTTTCTGGGGATGGAATACCAAATGGTATGCAAAATATATTATATGACTTATAAGCCTGACGTAAAGGGGCCTCTGTAGACTGGCTTCTCATGGGTCCTTTTGAAAAGAATGATACAGTTTTCCTTCTTCAAGCCACAAGGCAAGCCTCCAATTGACAATATCTGGGCTATGATACCAAAAAAGAATTGCTGTGCATAAGAGGATACATAAGTACTGAACCCAGAGAAATTCATACTATTTATTTCAAAGCCAAGGTTATTCCCTTCAGCAAGCTGTACTGGAGTCTGTAGGCTAAAGGGCACAGTTAGCAAGAGGTTAAAAGAGTTATTTCTACTTGGTGACTAACCCCATTTGATTGTCTTAAGTGCATCTGGCTCCTAGAATGTGCTTTTATTTCAGATGATTATGAATGTTCCGAGTGGACTCATTGCAGCCACCTGGCTTAAGGACTGTAAGGCACTTCGGAAATCAAATTTCAGGACAGAAGATTGGTTTGAGAAACAATGAACAAGGAGAAATCTTCACTTTGCAGAGCTGCTGCGTGTCAAAGTTTATCCTCATTATATTATGGTAGGAAGAAAAGAACAAATTAAGACATTTAACTGCTTAAAATTTGAAACCCAATTGCATTTAACACCAGAAATCTTGTTACTGGACCTGTGGGCTTACCTTTTCCTTGTGTGAAGTCTGGTATGTGTTAGTAAATAACATTTTTTTGAATCAGAGAATGGATCCGGGCTAAGTGGATAATCGCTGCTCCATGTTCTCTGCCCCATGAGAGAAGATACTGGTGAATCCAAAGAGTTCTTAAATTAGATCAAAAGTCCCTGCAGAGAGGAAGACCTTAAAATCACCTTCTTACCTGGGCACCACTGCTAGCACCAGCATGCTTTAAATTAATAGCAACTATATGACCACACAATTTCTAACTCTTAATATAAGGGGTGATTCAAATGCTCAACTATCCTTTCAAAATTGGCTCCCATAATGAAAGAACCATTAAGGGCTTAGTAACATTCCAAGAACTCTTCTTCAGAAAAAAAAGAAAAAGAGAGAGAAGGAAAAAAAATTGGCTGCTTTTCTTTAGCCAGTAACCCACATCTTTAATTGAATTTTGATGAGATGATGGATGTTGTGTTGTATTCCAAGTCTATATGCTAAATTAACAAGGCTGTCTGCTTAGCTTCCCCTTCTGAAGGCACATTGAGATGAGTTTCTGCTAATTATCTGACATAAAGCATGATGTGGATGTCTCAGATTCTTCTTTAGTGCCTGGAATCACCATTTTCTCCAAGCTGGTGCTATACTGGAGGACAAACCATCTGGTTTGAGGAAGAACTCCTAGCTGAATAATGTTTAATCAGCCAGGAAGAATAAATCTCAATATTTCAAAGGCATCCACTAAGGCATTTAAAACTTTCTAACAATACTTTTAATGACTCGTTTGTGTATCTCCTTACACGAAGAACATGCCTCCGATGCTAAGTGTGAGTAGTTCGTATTTGTCTACGAAACAAGAGTGATGAATGGAGCGATCAAGAAAAATAGGTAATTTCAGCAAATTTTGGCATACAATTATTCATTCACTTCCAAAGCTTTCTGTTTTTAAAATAACTTAGTAGTGAAACTTTATAATTCAGGCTTTCTTTTTATTCTAAGTAGTTTCAAAACTAGTCTTGAATGTCGACCAAAATAGGGAGGGCTCAGGAAAGGGACAGATTATTGCTATTTTGCAATTTGGAGTATAAATTGGTTCATCATTCTGGCATCAAAAATAGCATACCAAAATGCAACTATCTGCTTCCTATAGGTTGCCAGGGTCAGGGCTATAGTTACCCATTAGAGACACCCAAATAATGCAGTCTGGACCTGAAGCATGTCTGCCACAAAATTCCCAGAAGTCCAGTGCTTGGGTTTGCTCTGGAAGAAGCTGATCGGCAGGCATCCTGAGAATCGGGTCCCAACTTCAGGCAAACTCTTAACCTACCTTGGTCTGGGCTTCATTCCTCGAAATAGGTCAACCGCCATGAGGTTCTGCATCCGTTTACCCCATGACATTCCCTGTTCTGTGATACTGTTTATTTTTTATTTTTATTTTTTTTTTGAGACAGAGCCTCAAGCTGTCGCCCTGGATAGAGTGCCGTGGCATCACAGCTCACAGCAACCTCCAATTCCTGGGCTCAAGCGAGTCTCCTGCCTCTGCCTCCCAAGTAGCTGGGACTACAGGCGCCCACCACAATGCCCGGCCATTTTTTGGTTGCAGCTGTCATTGTTGTTTGGGGGGCCCCAGGCTGGATTCGAACCCGCTAGCTCAGGTGTACGTGGCTGTCGCCTTAGCCCATTGAGCCACAGGCGCTGAGCCATGAATTGTATCTCAATAAAGATGTTTCGACCATGACCAAACCCCAGGACCATGGCTGTTAGTGACCTTGCCCAATGCCCTGGCCAGGTGTGATGGCTCCTGTCTGTAGTCACAGCACTTTGACGGGCAGTGGTAAGAATATTGCTTAAAGCCAGGAGATCAACACCAGCCTGAGCAACATAGTAAGACCCCATCTGTACAACAACAAAAATTCAAACCACCATCATGCCTGTAAACTAACCATATGAACTATGCTACTGTCCCATGATGCAGCATCACTTAGAAGTTCAGCAGCAAGATTCTGGAGTATGACTTCTGCTTGGTGAGAAAAGTCTGGAGAATCTGTTGGGGGAGATATATTCCTAGATGGCTTCCCTGATGTGCTTCCTAGTGGTCATACCCCTGCTCAGGTCCCTACCCTGTGGGAGGACCTATGAACATGAATTTGTAATGGGATGTCCATTGCGCCGCCACCCCAGATTGTATTGCCCACCTGGCTGTCTTTCCATTTTCTGGCTTAGAGCAAGAAAATAGTCATGTTGGGGAATTCACATGGGAGGGAGCAGAAAGCAGCCTCCAGCTGACAACCAGTAGGACACTGAAGCCACAAGAAGTACTGAGGATGATGTGAGATCGGATGTGGTTCCTTCTATGGTTAATCCTGCAGATGAGACCCCGGCCACAGCCTGAGCAGAGGACCTGGCTAGGCCATGCCCAGACTCCCTTCTCATGGAAAACATGAGAACAGACAGCTGTGTCTTTAATGCCTACTTTTGTGGTAATTTCTCACATAGCAACAGCTGACCAATACAGCTACTTAGGTATTAATAACTGACTAATAGGCTGGGCCCAATGGTTCATGCCTGTAACCCCAGTACTCTGCGAGATCAATGTGGGAAGATTTCTTTCTTTCTTTTTTTTTTTTTTTGTAGAGACAGAGTCTCATTTTATCGCCCTTGGTAGAGTGCCATGGCATCACACAGCTCACAGCAACCTCCAACTCCTGAGCTTAGGTGATTCTCTTGTCTCAGCCTCCCGAGTAGCTGGAACCACAGGGGCCCGCCACAATGCCCGCCTATTTGTGGGAAGATTTCTTGAGCTAAGGAGATCAAGACCGGCCTGAGCAAGAGCGAGACCCTGTCTTTACCAAAAGTGGAAAAATTAGATGGGCATAGTGGTGGGTGTCTATAGTCCAGCTACTTGGGAAGGTGAAGCTGGAGGATTGCTTGAGCCCAGGAATTCAAGGTTGCAGAGAGCTGTGATGACATCACTGCACTCCAGCCCAGGTGACAAAGCAAAATCCTATCTTTAACACACACGCCCACAACCTGCAAAAAACCCAAAATAATAAACAAAATAAAACAAAACAAAAACCCTGACTCAAAGCTACTACAGCTTCTCTTAGTGATATCTACGTTCAACCACCATTTCACAGACAGGAAACTAAGGTTTTACAGAGTGTAAATTTTTTGTTAGGTTTCCTGGCCGGAAAGTTAGGACCCTCTCTGGGCTGTTCCCCTTCTCCAGAGGTACTTAGGTGAAGGCTTTGTAAGTTCCCAGCTGCTGAGTTATTTAAACTTTTGTTAATAACTTCTAGTTTTGTTGCATTTTTGGTCTTGGGTTTGTTTTTTGTTTTTGTTTTTGTTTTTTGAGACAGAGTCTCAATCTGTCTTCCTGGTTAGAGTGCCTGGCTGTTTCATTGTATCTGATTAGATGAAGGCCTGTATAATTTTTGATTTTGTTTTTTAGAATTTCACTTTTTTTTAGACAGTCTCACTTTGTTGCCCTCAGTAGAGTGTTATGGCCTCACAGCTCATAGCAACCTGAAACTCTTGGGCTCAAGCAATTCTCTTGTCTCAGTCTCCCAAGTGGCTGGGACTAGAGGCGCCCACCACAACATCTGGCTAGTTTTAGAGACAAGGTTTTCATCTGGCTCAGGCTGATCTTGAACCCGTGAGCTCTGGCAATCCACCCACCTTGGCCTTCCAGAGTGCTAGGATTACAGGTGTGAGCCACCACGCCCAGCCTCACTTTTTTTTTTTTTTGAGACAGAGCCTCAAGCTGTCACCCTGGATAGAGTGCTGTGGCATCACAGCTCACAGCAACCTCCAATTCCTGGGCTCAAGCGAGTCTCCTGCCTCCGCCTCCCAAGTAGCTGGGACTACAGG